>JAQFVV010012511.1:1299181-1479181 GCA_028023455.1 Epiperipatus broadwayi
ATGAGGCAATATTTTTAAAATATTTTATATTTAAATAAATTATTTATAGTAATGTGTTACTTTTTATATAAATTAGAATATTTAAATAAAAGTGATTGGTAAATCTAAACATTTTTATTTACATATAAATTTTATTAATTATTACAACAAAAGGATGTTGACCTGTTTGGTTTAATACAATGGTAAAATATATATGTAGTATATTTCAAGGTTCAGGCAATTATCACAATAAGTTTAACTAAAGAAGTATTTCATATTTAAATAAAAAATATTTACAATCAGAATGTGTTTCTAGCAAAAGTGATCCAAAAATGTAAACATTTTTATATACATATAAATGTTATTAATTATTTTGAGTCTTGCTCCACCCCCACCCCTACCCCCCATTATGAAGATCCTTTGGCACTGTACATCCACATGCAGATGCCCTGATGATGACTATAACATTTTACCTTGTACAACTTCATTTATATATTTTTCTAGGTGTTTATCTTTTCAAACTGTCAATAATTTATACATTTGATGATGACATATGATGTAAAATGCCTCCACCTTAGAATATGGTATTCAGTATCACTATACTATCCCCTGTTCTCAAATTATTTATTTTTTGCCTATAACAAGCCAGTGCGCAAGAGATATATTATTTACAATATAAAAAATTTGATTTCGTAACTTATTAGTATATAATATAGTAATTTAAAGAAATAAATATTGATAAAAAAAAGTTTAATATATTAAAAACTGCGGATACTTTCAAAACACGAAAAGAACTAAAAACATTGATTAATAATGTAAATGTGTGCTCTCTGGAATGAAAATAATAAAAGATTAAAGAAAGCTAAAGATTAAGAATTATTTCTAGTAATAGATGGTTTAATGTATATTTTTGGAATAAAGTATTGATTGAAGTAATTCAAACATTAGGTAATTTGGAAATGATGAAAAAATTGATTTAAAGATTGTTACATCTGTACAACTGTTTAAAAATAAATGACAATCAGGTCTCAACAACTAAAAATGAATCGTGAAATGGTTTTGGATTATGTCCTTTTGTCACCACTAGCAATTACCCGCAAAACAGTATGACCATTCTAACTCCAGAAGGAAAGAAATATTAAGGAAGAAAAACAATAAAAAACAAAGAAAAAAAATGAAATCAGATTTTTGAATATAAAGAATAGAAATTTGATAAGAGCAATTCACAATCACATTGCCACACTTATTGAAGAGATGACCGATGACTATAGCCAAATGACTGAAAAAAAAAGTAAAAGAAAATGAAGATAATGAAAGAAAGAATATTGATGATTAATTTAACTTATGAATGTTAGTAATAATCATTAAATTAAAATATTACTATTTTTTGTTTATCCTTAGTAGAACAAACATCTCCACTTTTCAAATCCTATGTAATTATTGTAAGTAATTATCAAACCAAAAATACATAAATTTTAATTAAATGCGGACATAATGATTGTTGACTCGATTAAATTAAAAATATCACTTTAAAATTTAGGGAAAAATCGATAAAAAGATTTATTAAAGAAAATATATTTATTTGGTATTATATAAAGTGAAGATTTTTTTAATACCAATTATTTAATGTTATGATAATCTAATTTTATTAGTGCTGGAATAAAATATTTTAGAAAAAGAATGCAGATTTCTGGACATTTTGTTGAAAACATAGGATTTTATTTGTTGCTATTGTTTCAGATAAAAGAAGTTATGTTAATCTTCTTACTTTTAGAACTCTTATGAAAAGAAAATGTAAGAAATAAATTTGTCAAATGATTTCTAAGACTATGGTTTTAAAGAATTATAGAGGGAAGTAGTTTCAAATACATATGAGTAGCATAAATGGCTATTTATAATTACTTCCTCCACTAATGGTAATAGATGTATATAAATATTAAATTTTATTCTCAATAACTCTTTATTTTTCAAAAGAAAAAGACAATACTATGGTAGACTTATTGCAAGTTTTTGTTTTTGGTCAATTTACTGAAGGATATGAGTTTATATCATTATTGTTTCTGCTTAGTAATTTAAAATCATTTTACGAAAGCTGCATGATTAATGTTAGCTTCTAAGTTTTGGGCGTAAAAGATAAATGTATAAATGCAGACACAGAGATATAAATTAAACTATTTTTTATATTTGTGTGTGTGTGTATATATATGTTGCGGTTTAGAGAAGATTTAATGAACATATATCACAGCTTATCTGATCATTTCTGATATTTATATATCACCACTAAAGTATCAGTGTTATTCCCATTTAGAGAATATCATCGCCTCTACGTCAATATTATTGGTTTAGCTTATAACCCAACTAACATATTTTTGAATAATGTCTTTGATCAATTTCAGCTAACATTTATGCATGTCTAAATTTATTATAATGCTATGATTTGAAATACAGGCATTCTTTATATACCTGGAGCTTAATTGTAAATGTAGGGAATTTAAACCCAGACTTTTAAACACTCTTCAACTATTCACACTATCTCATACCACTGATACACAAGACCACATACATGTAGAAAAGATAATTAACCACCAATATACGTATTTTGTATTTTGCTATCTTAATATAAACCGAGCACTGATTATATATATATATGGGAAATGATAATCTGGACCAACTGATGAGTGCTGGTTCAGCATGAAATATGTTGGTGATTATTTATCTTTTCTACATGTGTGTGGTCATGTATATCAGTGATGTGAGATAGTGTGGATAGTTGAAGGGTGTTTTAAAAGTCTGGGTTCAAATCCCCTACATTTATAACGCTATGAGTAAAATCAGGAGTAAGATTAAAATTTAAGTTATATAATAATTTATTTGTAGTCAAACTTTCTGATTAGCAAAATATAGTCAAAAAAATTTAAAAGATAATTTTAACTCTGAGAGCTAAAAATTCCTGGATCAAAGTTTAATCTATCATTTTCAGTACTTGAATATTACATAACATACCAAGTAATTAACCATTCAATTATTTATGCCTTGTATGGATAGTGCATGAAAGTGCTTCAGTGTACATCTACCGGTATACCTAAAACTTATTTATACTTAGATAAAACCATTTTTTAAATATTTAAATTAATTAATATTTAAGCAAATAATAATTTTCAGTTATATTTTAAAACTTTTTTAAAATATTAAATTTGATTGCATATCATAGTCAATGCTGCTGCTGCCATTTCTGATACCTGAATATGACATGACTTTCTAAGCAATAAGACATTAGATAATATATTTTTGTATTTAGTGACTTTTATTCAATATTAAAGTTAATTATCATTACATATCTGTGTGCAATGGTACTACTTTGTGTACTTCAGAATCATTAATTATTAGAAGAAAAGTGTGTAGGAGAACTTTTGGTTTATAAACACACTTTTTGATTAACTATCTAATTACACTCCATATTTTACATTCTACACAAATAGGCACTTTCTTACAATATTTTATGTGCCCAATTCGGTCATTTGTGAGAGAAATCTACATTTTTCACAGTTTTATTTTTTATAGAACAAACCATATCTCTCCTTGTTAGTTAAAAATACTATACTATTGACTTCATAAATGTCTGTGATTTAATGTAATGGTTAGTATTAGACAAATATTTGATTGATTCTAGTTCTGACACTTTATGAGCTCTCAAGCAATAAAGCCATTCAATTATTTTTAAATTTACTCCATAAATATAAATATCATTTCTCATATGCTGTTATATTTGAGAGAAATACAGTAATAATATAGATGGAAGACATAAATATAACAATAAAAGTTGGTTATAGCTGATGTTAAGCTAAAAATGAAAGTTTGTGACTCAATGTATGATTTAAGTGAGATTTTCTTATAATTATATATAAAAATATTCTGTGATTAACAAGTGTACTATAATCAACTAATGATAATGGTTACATAGTATTTTCTATGGATAATAGCCATATTAACAGGGTTGACTATGGAATGCAATTAGATTTAAGTTGTTTAGATACAATCATGTAATTACCATGTTGTAATTAATTATAGCAGTTTACTACTGGGGCTGATTACTTGTATTAGCAATGATTGTTCTGAGCTTGTGTATTTATTTAAGTCCAATACACAGACAACCATGAAAAAACAATATTAGTTGCTTCAGTTTTAGGTATGTTATTGATTGATAGTGATTTGTGCAAAGCTAGGTTACAATATATATATATATATATATATAGATATATATATATATATATATATATATATATATATATATAAATATTCTACATTTTAATTATTTCTTAATTAATTATTTTCATTTATTCTCCTTCTGTTACATAAGTTTTTTTTACTTTAAAAGTATATTAAAACAAATCAAAATCTATCAGTTTATGATACCAAACGAATAACTTACTTGAATAATTTTAGCATGTTAACATTCATTTGATAATGCATCAGCCAGTGTACTAAAAACCTACTTATACTTAAATAAAATCATTTTTTACATTCAAATTTATATCAATTAAATTTAAGCAAAAACTAATTTCAATTATATTTAAAAATTTATTTTTTAAAATATTAATTACCAGCTCTTGCAATTTGAATCTATTTCTCTCCCAATTCAATAATATACATTTCTAAATATTCTTAGTTGTTATTTGGAACCACTTCATTTCTTTTTATTTTTTATTTTTCCTATTCATTAAGTATTTTTCACCATTGCCCATGATTATCACTATATTTTTAACTTCCAAATCTTTAGATTTTTAATTTTGATGATCATAATAATAAATTGCTCAGGAATTCATAATATGAATTTTAGAAGTGAGAGGGCTGGATCCACAGATTTTGAGCTTCACAGTCTCCACTCTACTATTGCATTAATGTTGACTGTCATCATTTTTGCCACTTTAAAGAATGATCTACAGAAGGCCTCAATATTTTAAATACAATATATAAAGAATTAGATTGAGAAATTAATATTAAACGTAAAACTCAGTTGCTTTATCAGTCAGTAATAAAAGAAAAGTGTTGTGCAACTATTAGCTTGAGAATATTAATCAGTTTAAATATCTTAGTAGCTTTTTGGTTAAAATGACAGTCGTGTGCTGTGTCCCCAACTTTGATTGGGTGACCAGAAAACAGATATACAATAAAACTCGACAGATTAACAGCACATATATATTTAGCAATAATAATTTATTAACAATTAGGAAAAGTAATTCACCAATTAATTATTGAATAGCAAATAATGTTTACAAAGTTTAGCTATGAAGGTAAGCTATTATTTATTTAACCTTCACTAATATCTACAGTCTTTATTACACAAGCCTCGACTAGCCTCTTGAGGTATTTCAAAATAATAATAAGACCAAGACAGTCTGTTAAAAGCACTAGTCATCTTAGTGACCTACAGGAGCCAAGATCCTGGGAATGAAGTCCTCTGATAATGATCTTCACTACTCTTCAACTCATGGACACAGTGACGCTAACAGCAACCACAGAAAAAAAGTTCCTTTTCTCTAGCTTTTTATATCTATCTCTTCTTTTGTTTCTCTTACCTTTTCTGGAGTAAGTTCTTTGGCTTTAATTAATTAGGAAGTATTATTTAGAGCTTGTTATCATACAACGAAATTCCTCTTAGCTTTTTAATTATACGCTTAATTACTCTCTTAAAAACTTATTTCAATACATGATAATACTTTAGGTCTATAATATTAATTAATCTTAGAAATTTATTTCCATATCTGTAAGGTTTTAGATCTATTAATTAGTGTCTTAGGAATTCATTTCCATATAATATAATTTATAAATTCTATTATATTAATTAATTATACATGCATCTATTATTTAAACTACGTTTAATTGAAACATTTCTTTTCAGCGATTTATTTATCAGCATTTTTAAATTTAAAACATTCAATATTTTGCATCATGCATGTTGAAATGCAACACAGATTCTACTATAGTACTCTTGCAATTGAGGAATTAAAAGATTAGATTGTCTTTCATTCACCTCATTTTAAATTCATATTTTTATCACAAATGTCATCCATATTCTGCAACAACTTCAAAATTGCTTAAAACATTTTTCATTACCCCATGTAAAAATATAATCACTCTTAAGGAAGTAAAAACACATTAATAATAATAAGCACAACGTGGAAATATCAAAAGTACTCAGTACAATAATATTATTAAAATTTTATATTTTAATTCTATATGAGTACTATTTTACATTAATATCTAGAATGGCAGAATATGGAAACATAATTGTTAATAATTTATAAATTAAACAATAAGCAGATATATTTTTATTTTCTCAAAAATATAACCCATTATATAAAATACAAAATTCCTTATGACTTTCCTGAATCAAACTGACATACATGCAAATAGTATTATATAATAAAAAGTAAAGTAAATAATAAAAATAAACCAAATATTTTGTTGCCAAATTAATTAAATTATCGTAACAGTTTTGATATAGATTAGAGATCAATTATTAAAACTAGAAAATTTGTAAGAAACAGTTTTTCATTTTATTGGAATTTAATAATTTGATGATAACGAATAAAAATTTTAAATAAGTAGAATTATAAACTAATAATATATCGTATACTTATCTAAGAGGTTCCCCCCAGTTTTATTTAAGATGTGGCACATATATATACTTAAATTTAGAATTTTTATGCTTGAAATTTCAAATGACATAGATACCAAAATGGGGTCTTCAAACAAATGTTTCAAAACCCTATTATTCCCAATTTTAAATGCTAAATTTTTGTTCTCATTTATTTACTTTAATGCTTTTTTTTATTATTTATCATACAAAATAAATTAATTGTTTTTTAAAAAAATTATCCTTGCTTTTGCAAAGTCACTAATTACTTCCTATCATATTAAATATGGATTGGAAATAAGCTACACAATACATTTATATATTTTAGCTGGTTATTGATCAGACCATGTCATTTTTTTAAAAAACTGTAGAAAGTAGTATTTTCAATAAAAACTTGAATAGTTCCAAATAATTCCCCAATTGAAACATCAGCAGAAGTAACAGATATTCATATTTTTTGTTGTTATTGTTATTCTTCTTTTTCTTGTTGTTCTTCTTGTTCTTCTTCTTCTTCTTGTTGTTGTTGTTGTTGTTCTTCTTCTTCTTATAATAATAATAATAATAATAATAATAATAATAATAATAATAATAATAATAATAATAATAATAATAATATAAAGTTTGTTATTTTGCATAATTTCAAAATGATAAATGTATTCAGAAAAGATAAATTGTAATAACTATCTAAAATAAATAGTAAATAGGTTATTTAAAACTAATCATTTCTACTCAGAATAAACCAAAAATATTAATATTTATCTTAAATAATGAAAAAAAATATCACTTTATACTGTTTCATGGCATATTTATACTGATCTGGGCTTCCTTATATCATGGGTTTTTAAGTATTTTGTAACAGTTAATAGTAGTTACATCACTGGAAAATTCAGATAGAACTTCTTTTATTTTTATGAATCCGGTTGAAATATATAACATTTTTATTTTTATAAAGTCACTATTGAAAATACATTAAACTCCATATATTTTTTCTTTTTTGTTGAATTGTAGTTTCATCTGGTGGATTGAAACTGTGTAAATTATGAATATTAGAATGTTGCAGAACAAAACATAGATAAAATTATATATATTCTATGAATAATAATTAATTTGTCTAAGTATTTTTTTTGTATTTACTTTCACATAATTCTTTTGAATAGATAAATGGTTTTTATTAAATAAGTTCTTTAGGGTATCTTAGTTTTGGAAAATTATATTTGATTTTTTAAAAACTCTGTATAAAATAATATAATCAATATTTTATTAATGAATAATAATTAATAGAAACCCCATTTTTTAAATTTTGTTCTCCTCTTACACTTAATGTAAAATTGTTGAATAAAATTGAGTTACTTAAATAAGATATTTAACATAAAGGAAAATTTTAAAAATTGATATAATATTTTAGTAGTATTTCTGTTATTATAAACAAATATTTTTTTAAGTTAAATATAAAATAATAAGAATAAGAGATAATGAAAAAGAAATTCTATGACATGCATTCACATCCATACTATATTTCAATATGTATAATAACCTAATATGAATAAATTAATAATACTATGTATAATTAATTTTTCATTGTGTATAAGTAAGTTCAATAGAAAAAGTAGATGGCTGTACATTTTTTGGAAAAGAGATTATCAAATGATATAATGTTATATGATGTTGGATTTAATAACTTCTATTTTTGGAATTATTTTGATAGTTTAAATAGTAATACTGATGATGATTTTGTTATTGTTTATGACCCAACATTATATTCAAAGGATTCAAGAAATAAAGTGTTTTTTTTCTTTACTGGAAATTACTATTGTATCAACACAAATAAATAATTTTTTTTTTGTCATAAAAATTGTAATGATTGTAGTGGTAGGAATAGTAAATTACGATCAAAAGTTATTATAAATAATGATTTTGATTGTATAATTTTAATGGTGTTATTGAATTTTTGCATATTTCTAATGAATACAGTATTCTTTATATAAACAATAAACTTATAAGAACAATTGTCTTCATCATATTCTAGAGTCATCTAGTGTAAGCTTGAATAATCAATAGACACCACATGTTATAGCATTATAAAATCTTTATTTTCAGATCAATTTCTGGCTTTTTTATTTATTTAAAAAATTAGATTTATTGATAATAGGTATATACAAAAGTTTTCAATGATAGTTATAAATGTTTATATTGTTATAAGTTCTCAAGAGTTTGTATAGAATGAGATGAGATCTGATTTGTTTGTTTAGTCAGATCATAGATCAGAGAAAATTAGTGTGTGTTTAGGACATTTTTTATGTCCATACATTAATCAGATATTTGAGTGTTTCTTTTACCTGTTATATAGTTTATCAATCATTAGGATTGGAGTCATTTTGAAGGTAGGGTATTTTGAACAGTTTCCATGTATGTTCATGTAGAAACTTTGAGGAGAGCATTCTGTCTTTCTTTTGTAGTTTTGAAAGTGTTGCAAGGAAGAAAGAGTTTGCTTCTGGCTGGGGAATGCTAAACTTTAATTTACATCTTGTCACTCAGATAGAATATGTAACAAAGATTGCCATCCTAATGGTGGGGAAGTCTCTTTCCTTAATACACTTTTGAATTCTGGCCTTTGCTCTCATAAGTGATAGCAAGAATGTAATGCTCAAACTTTAGAAGCCACCTTTTAGCCCTTTATATTATTCAAGCTAATATTCTGACATTAAAAAATAAGCTAACTCACTAGTATTGACCATCTTATTCTTTTCAGTTAGTTTTAATTTTTGAAAACATGAATTTATTATCTCCATAATAATTTAATGTTTTTACTTCATTAATTACTGCATTACATCAATCAATTACAGCATTGTATATATACATATATTATACCTACTGAAATTTTAAATAAATTTCAACATGTGGTGTAATGTTGATTATAAATTTTTTTAATATTATTAATTGTAGTGTATAAAGATTATGAATTGACTTCATTCATTTTAAAAATAAATGTGTAAATAATAAAGTTTATAATATTGATGAAATTATTATTCTTTCTTTGTTATATATATTTTTGTTACTGCATTTGCAATAGTAGGTTACAAATAATACACCTCAATGTTTAATGTCTCAAGTATATTTGCTATTTTATTAGTATAATATTGTGTTGAAAAGTATGTGTAAAGAATGTAGTCTTAATTGCTTAGTTCATGTTGGGAAGAAAGTACTGTATACTATTTGTATTTTAAGATGTAACTATTGAATGTTATATGTAGTAATTATAATTTTTTTATTTGTCATTGTTATTATGTAATAAGATATTTATTCATGAAATGTTAGCTGATTTTGACCAAAGAGTTAATGCAGAGCATTGCTATAGGTTCTTTTATGACAATTAAAAAAGTTTATTAATAGAACTAAGCAGATTAAACTAAGCTAGTTAGATCAAAATTTGACAAAATCAGCAAAAATGTTTACTGGGAATAATGTATGGTGCATTAAATTTCTTAAAATGACCCCATTAGCTTCCAAATGAAACAAGGCAAAAATTTCTCTAAATTGATGAAGCTACAATAGAAGTGAGCCTAAATTCCTTCATATGATTTTTTATTTATTTATTTATTTTTAAAAGTATGTGATTATGATGGAATGATGGAGGTGAAAGCAATAGTATTTATTCATTAACTGGACATGTTCATTGGGAATTTGCAGGAGATGACAATTTATTGAAATAACAAAAAAATTTACTTAGCATTTAAAAAAACCATTAGAATATTTTTTTTTGCTTTAAAAATGATATTACTTACATTTCAAGAATGAGATATAAATGCTAGCAATTTAAAATGTACACAAATATTATGTTCACCTGCCAATATAGTTTTATGAGTTTGATGAGTTATTTCCACATATGACAGTTCAATTCCATCACATTGTCATAGATAAAACTAGGACCTGTTCACTTGTAATGTTTTATGAATCAAATACTTGTTGAAGTGAAGGATATTTACATTGGATTGTCATGGATATAAACTAATGTTTGTACACTTACAATGTTATAAAGATCACATACCTGCTGAATGAAAGAACAATTTGAATATTTAGAAATATTGGAATTAGTAAAATGTGCTTTAAATCTAATAGCTGTACATGATATTTCTACTTTGTCTGGAATAACAAAACATTTTTAGATTATGGGTTAAGAAATAAGACATTAGAACTATGGTCCTATTTTGGAAATGTTGTATCTGAGAACAATTGATGAGGTCATTTGCTAATATATTATTATTATTTTGTATATATAATTGTATAGGATATAAATGATAGTATAATTTAAAATGAGATTTACTTTACATGTTTAAAGTATAAGAGAGTTATGTTTTTCTAAACTAAATTTATATTTCATAATTTAGTAATTATTATTTTAATTAAAAAATATTTATCTACTTATTATTCGATTATAGATTAATCTCAAGTATTTATTTTTATCTTATTGTCTTAGAATAACATGAATGAATAGGTAGATTCATCTTCAATATATTTTTATTTTAATTAACTATTTTTTTTAATAAAGATTAAGAATATTCTTGATTATCTTATATTTTGAAAAGTGTGTCTGTATTACAACACATTTGTGTTACATAAACATACATTTTAGATTTTATATTTGATAGGTGAAATTCAATATACAATCATGTATTTAATTTAAAATAATTCATATTAACTGAGAACCTATTGCATAAAGCATAATCAGATCATATGTATATATTTTAAACGTTTATTTGTCATATATATATATATTTATTTTATCCATTTGTAAATAAGTTTTGAATTAATCAGGCAAAACTCTCCATACATTAGTGCCACCCTATGCCAACAAGAGTAATCAATGGATGCCAGAAGGCTTGTGCATAAAATCCCCATCTAGTGCTTACTCATCCAAGGTCCCCAGACTAGTTTCTGGCTTGTGGCCTTCGTCAGTGAGGAGCCTTGGATCTGAGAGCACTGCACTTAGATCTTAGGATATAATGCAACTCTCCAGCAGCCACCTTTTATCTCTACTTAACTACAAATCTATGAGAATGAAATTGAAAAAAGGTGGCTGCTAGAGGGTTGCATTAGATCCTAAGATCTAGGTGCAGTGCTCTCAGATTCAAGGCTCCTCATTGACGAAGGCCACAAGCCAGAAGCTAGTCTAGGGATATTAGATGAGTAGGCACTAGATGGGGATTTTATGCACAAGCCTTCTGGCATCCATTAATTACTCTGGTTGGCACAGGGTGGCACTACTGTATGGAGAGTTTTGTCTGTTTAATAACAGTTATGTGCTAGCATGAGAGATGGTGATCGTGCAAAGTTTTGAATGAATTTAAACAAGTAAATTTGTTTGGTTGTTATTCAATTTTGCAATGCAAATTTATTGGTTAATCATATTTGGATGAGATATTCATTAATTGTTTGCACCACATAATTCATTAAAATCAGTTACAAAATAGTCTGGAAACAAAACCACAGGATGGGTAATTGAGTATAATTACACATCATTTTCTTTGCATTGAATTTAATGTTTATTGTCTGACCCAGTATAGATTTTTATATAGCAATAAATTAATAGATTTGACATTCTTAAATATTTATTAAGTAATTAGAAGTTATTGTAATTATTTTGTTAGTAACAAGTAACAGTTAAATTAAGATAGAAATTATATTACAAATTGACTTTATGATTGATAAAGGTACAAATATGATAATTATTGAAGATGAGTAAAGGTAGTTGCAATGAAATGTTCACATATTTTAAGTCAGTATTGATTAAAGTGAATATTATATTGTCAGTATACAGCCATAAAGATTATAATCTTATTCATTTATAGAGCTGATAATAATAATAAATTTCATTCTGTTAAAATTAGAATGATTTATTTAATTATATTTAAACTTTATTGATGTGGATCATAAATTCAGTTTAAATATTAAATATTGATATTAATATTTAATTATAATAAACACTAATAATCTTTCATATGTTTTAATAATTATAGTCTAAAGTTTTAATAAATTAGCTTTATTAAATTGAAGAGTAATTGGATATGATTTTTTTCCCCATGTGTCATAGCATTGGCCGGAAAGCGAACCCGCTAACCCAGGACAACTGCTTGTAAGGCAGCCATGCTGACCTCTCGACCACCAATGTTTGACTAATTGGATATGATTTGTCAATTGTGTTTGCATAAGCATCAAATAGGAACCTATCATTTATTATATATATATTGATGTGATTGTATATTATAAAATTTAATGGTTTCTAATAAGATGATTTTATTTTATAGTATTGTAAGTTGATAAAAGTAGAGAAATATGTTGGTGAAATGATTTTGTACTATTATTAAGTATTTAATCTTATTATAATTGATTTAATTAATAAAAATATATTGATATTATTGGAATAGCATGGCTGAGTTAGCATTGCTTTTATTTTATTTAACTGTAATTGGAAATAAATTAGTGAGTCATATATTTGTTTAGATATCATTGATATTTTAGATTTGTAGGGCTTATTAAATTATTATTTCATTCATCTATGAATAATTTTGTTTAAATATAAATAATGTTTAACTCTTAGTATAAGTTTGTGTTATTATAAACAGTGTTTTGATTCATAAGGAATAATATTAAGGGTTATTTATTTAATTCTTTGTCATTATTTTTATTCTATTATAAGTGGTTTATATAATAGATATAGATTGTTGCTTATAAGATAATGACATTTAGTTTTATTGCTTTATCTTTAATCTATTGCAAATAACACTCATATGTTAGGATAGCTTGAAATGATGATTTTACTTATTTTCTATCTTAAATTTTTTGAATTTAAGAGGTTACAACAAAAATTTTTTTTAAATTCACCTGATCACCATTTCTTCTTCTTATTGTTTTAGTGAATTAAGTGTTAGATTGTTATTCATTGATTGATATTCACTTTAGCTTAATTTATTAATTTCATTCTGTTACAAATAACAATACAATTTACTGACATTAAAAAATTAGGATTGTTCTTCCTTGGTTCATATTTTTATTCTGTTGCAAATGGTGATCAATAATTAGACTATGACTAAGGATACAGTATGACCCATATTTTTATTCAAGTAATGTTCAACTTCAGGGTATATTTTTATTCAGTTACAAATAGCAACCAACGATTGTGCTACATTTTCATTCAGATTATATTTAAGTTATAGTTTCCCATTATCATTTTTATTAAGTTAGTATATATATAGATACAGGTAATGATGGAATTATAATTGATATATTAAAAGAAGCAGGTGAAGAAATATAATTTTTTTTAGCAAAGTTGTATACCAAATGTTTAAATGATAAAGATGTACCAGATGATTGAAAGAATGCAGTAATAATATTAATATTTAAAAAAGGTGATAAAGAAGATATTAGAAATTACAGACATATCAGCCTTTTATTAGTTTTATACAAAATTTTTACCAAGATAATTACAACTCGTCTACAGAGAACATTGGATTTTCACCAACCAAGAGAACAAGCTGGATTTAAAAGTGGTTTTAGTACAGTAGATTATATCCAGATACTGAGAGAAATTATAGAAAGGACAAATGAATATGAGTTGCCATTATGTTTTGGATTTGTAGATTAGGAAAAGGCATCTGATTCTATAAACATTTCTTCAGTGATTAAAGCATTGGATCATCAAGGTATAGATCCAGGAACATTGTCATATTTTAAAAAATATTTATAAAAATGCAACAGCAACAGTTAGATTACATAATGATACTGGGAAAGTCAACATTAAGGGTGTAAGACAAGGTGACTCCATATCTTCAAAACTTTTTAAAGCAGTGCTGCAAGAAGTATTTTGTGGATTAAAATGAGAAACTAAACAAGTGAAAGTAAATGGAGATTATTTAAGTCATTTAGATTTTGCAGATTATGTAGTTGTTTTGCAAATAATGCTTCAGAGCTGCAGGAAATGTTGTAGGAGTTGTCAGATGAAAGTAGGAAAGTAGGACTAAAGATAAATGTTAAAAAGATTAAAGTAATGTTTAATCAATTTGCTCAAAATGTGAAAATAAAGATTGATTATGATGAATTAGAAGAAGTTAACAGTTACAAATACCTTGGTCAGATTATTAATACAGATGGAAACATAATGGAGGAAATTAATCATAGAATTAAACTTGGTTGGAGTGCTTTTTGTAGAAATAACTTGATACTAAAAGGAAATCTGTCTATATGTTTGAAAAGGAAGGTTTTTAACAAATGTGTTTTATCAGTTCTTACTTATGGATCTGAGACTTGGACACTTAATAGAAGAGCAATACAGAGACTTCATACCACTCAAAGAAGTATGGAGAGATGCATGTTGGGAGTAACAAGAAGAGATCGAAAACGCAATGTATGGGTAAGAGAACAAACAGGTGTTACTGACCTCTTTGAAAAAATTAAAAGATTGAAGTGGAGTTGGGTTGGACATATTGCTAGAAAAGATGATAGTAGATGGACAATTGAAATCTTAAATTGGATTCCAAGAGATTGTAAAAGACCCAGAAAGAGACCACATGTGAGATGGATGGATGAAATAAGAAAGGGTGCAGGGGTGATGTGGAGAAGAGAAGCTAAATATCGGAGAAGATGGATTGAACTTGGAGAGACCTTCATCCTGCAGTGGATTGATAATGGTTGATGATGATGATGATGATATATAGATAACATTTTTCAGATGTGGTATAGATTTAGTAAGAGTTTGAATCACTTAAAAGGAAAAAAAAAAACCCAGTATTTAAAGCATTTTGTGCAATTATTAGCAATTTATAAAATGGGGTATAAAATATTTTCAACACAATCTTATAAAGACTTTAGTTTACCAATTAATTTGTTCAAAGATTTAGATGATTTATTAGCCAGCAATAGAAATCTGCTGGATTGGATTATTGTAAATTTGAGAATGTTAATCTATTTAAGTTTTTGTTACATTGTTTTTTGGATAGAAATATAAACTTGGATACTGAAGTGTAGCATAAATTTTAATGTGCTGCTGCTGCATTTAACAAGTTAAAGACTATATAGTACTGGAACTTTCAACTTTATTGTATCAATGTAACATGAAAATACTGAAAAATTTTCATTTAAGGATTATACATTACATTTTTGAAAATATAATAGATATGGTGATATTGAATCGAATTTGTAAAAAAGATTTTCATTGCTTTAGACATCTAATGTGAATAATATATATTTTTTTTTCTAAAGAAAAATATTTATAGAAAACTTGTGCATGGTTTTTATAGGAAAGCAGTCCGTTTATATGACAAATATTATCCCTACCACACTTTAAGAAGATATGTCATTAGGAAGCTATGATTACATATAGCCAGAATAAGGCATGACATTGAAATCTTCCATAAAGAAACGTTTGCATTAGAAGAGATTATAAAACCATCAGCAAAATATTTCAAATAACTAATGTATTTATGTTTCACAGATTGATTTATATAATCACCGTAAAACGAATCTACATTTTTGTTTTGGTTTCTCATTTTTCTAGTGTTAGAATGGCTGTATTCGTTTAGGAGTAGTTGCTAATGATGATATATATTTTAAAAATACTAACCACATATATTATTTTTTTTCGAACAATGTTAAATACACAATTTGAAGTGAACCCTAGAAATACTTTGTATTATGTTCAACAACGATAGAACGGCTTCTCTTTCCCCATATTTTACAATTGATTACATTTCTTAAACAAATGTTTGGTCATAGATAGAAATTTTGATTTTTTTTACATAATTATTGTTTTTCTTGAAAACCTTTATTTTATATCAGCTATTCATTTCCCTCTCTAGAGACCTTAATTTGAATTGCACACTTGAAAAAAAATCACCTTTATTTTTTTTAAATTAAAAAAAAAAATCACTATATGCAATTATTCCTATATATATATTACTAACAGCATATGCCTTTTAAAATGTATTTATAATATTTTCTCTTTAACTTTAATGTTAAAACACCGTACATTAAAATTATTTATTATCTGTTGTTCGCTGTCTTTTCTGAAACGGTTCGGTTATTTTAGGTGAGATAAACTTTAAATTCTAGTTTTGACACCTCATGGCATTTGCAAACTGATAATAAAATAGTACTTACATTGAATTCCAATCACTAGGAGCCACATAATCATTGGATGCTGTCTTTTCACACATCTGAGGTAATCATTCTGTCTCAGTTAGTTGCCATGGAAACAAACTCCTTGGCCTAGATTTTGTAGACTTTAAACTTGCTGCAGCATCACTAAAAAAAAAAAAAAAATCTGCCAATTGCAATTAGACCGCTTTCTGATATTGTAATCTCTAACAGTTTACAATCACAAAACTTATTTAAAATTAAAATTTTGCTTAACATTTTAGAAAAATTAATGTTGATATTTAAAAAACTGTAATTTTATTCTTATGAAAATACAAAAATCTTCTCATATATAATAAATATTTATATGCTTTTAGTCTAGCACAATAATTAATAATCATTTGTTGTCTATTCAAAATTGAATATCGGCTTGCTTAACTAAAGCTCTAAAAAAATGATCCTGATTTTTTGTAACCCTGTCATCAGTCCTATATTTTAATCTAGTTTTTTTTTTATCCATAATTTCATTTTTTTACGTTATTCCAGAAGACTTCTTATCCATTTCACATATGGTCTATTACAACATCTTTATATTCAGATTAAGACTTTCATTGTTTGTCTATTACCATTTCTTCTAGCAACATGTTCACACTAGTTCCATTTCAATTTTTAATTCTTTTGATTATGTTAGCGATATGTGTTGTTGTTTTGTTACCTATGCAATTTATTTTTTTAATTCTTTTTATTAATCTAGCATGCATCGCGTCATCTTTCCCTATGGGATTTGAATTCTCATTATTGTTATCACAAATAAATCACAATAAATTTTTTTTTATTAAAAAAACTGATTTTTCAAGCACATAGATGTATGTTCTTTTAATATGAAGATTATCTTTACCAAAAACTTTCTATGTAATTCTATAATTAATTTTATCCACAATATTTTTATAGAATCACTTCTATAGATTTTTAATGTAAGAGTTATTGTATTGGGTCACTGGATGCGGGGGGGGGGTATTTATTTAAAATGATTATTTGGATTTCAAGATTGTTTTTAATCCTAAGGTATCAATTAAATATTAAATAATCAAATTATAACTAAAAAATAAATAAATTATAAAGTAAATTTAACTAAATGCGATATCTATATACATATCAGCACATACATACTTATTATATTTACAACATATAAGAATGTCCTTAAACATATATGAGCACCTACACTTCTTTTGGACTTTTAATTATCTTAAGAATTATACAGTTAAAAAGGTATATGTGGAGAAAGTCATGCATGAAAGTTTTGCTTGCTTCAAATGTTACACCTTCAAAGGTTAATGGTACAACCAATTTGAAAATTATTCACAGAGAGATTGGTACCATTATATTAATCTTTTCAAAAGAATATTCTTTACATATATAGTTTTATATAAGAATTATTAAAAATAACAGCTATTAAAATTTTTATTAAGATTTTATATTAATTTTTTAAATATAATATCTAAATAATTCTATTAAAGCTAGAATGATTTTTTTTTCATTTATCACATGCTATCTTGGAAGCCATGGGATGCCAATAGAATGTTTTATTCTCTGATTAATTAAAGAGAGTTAGCTAGTTATTTAGTTTCCTAAAATTATATAAGATGTATAAAATACAGAGGAGAATGGGGCTGATTTCGCTCCCCCTAAGTCCATCATTCTTGCAATCATTTCATAATTATCAGTGTTTTACATAATCAGTGAAATGAAAAGGAAATTTATCTTAGAAATTATTGCCTAATCAAAATTTTTTTTTATTTGTTATATTCTCTACATTTTGTTATAGTAAAGATAATTTTACATGTTTGCTTATCAGTTATAAGTTTGTTAACTCCAGTAAATTCTAAACTACAATTAATACTTTATCAGATCAGTGATCACATGGGAAATAGATATTTTATGTGCTGGAAATTGGCAGATTAAAAAAAAGAACTAATAGCTTAGATAAAAACTTTTAATATATGCCTCTATATACAATCTATAATATTTAACAAATATTCTGTTTTCAAGATTGTTCATGCTAAAAAAGAGAGAAAGTCGCACAATCCATATACATTTGTTAATCATGTTATAAATTTCTGATTTTATTATTAATCTTTGTCTAGATCTATTTTTTGAATATTTTATTAATATCAATAAAAGAAACAAAATGATTTGCAATTATTAGGGAAATATCTTTATATCAATTAAATTATTTAATTTGTATTAGTAATTTACCTATTTATAAAATCTCTCCCTTTAGATTTATCATCAAAATTATTTATGAAATCATTGAGAACTATATCAGACAAATATGGACTTGTTTTAAACTGTTTATCATACTTTAAATAATGCTTTTTCCCCCAATAATATTTTATATTAAAAAATAAATAAGTGTGTATTTGTTTTCTTTTCTTTAAAATTGAATAAATAATTTAAATAAAAAAAAGGCCTGATAATAATTATATGTTAATTATTTATTATGTACATTTTTTTTAGATATCTTATTTTTAATGATGAAGTGTTTCATTTATTTAGTTTCTGCTTGAAGATTTAAGCTATTCTTTCCAAGTATGTGAGTATGCATAAATCTAATTGGAAGTTTTAGTAAACTTTTTGTTTTAAAGAAGATTTCCCAAAAATATTATGAATATTATTAGTAGTAAAATTTTCAAAGCTGTCAAAATTTGTGAAAGTTGAATTTTTATTATATCTGGATTAATTATTGAAGAGATCACTATTTTCATTAATATTTGTTCTCTAACAATATTCTATTGCATTAAATAGTTCTGGTGAAGATATGCATATTTGAGATTAAAATGCTTGCTTTATAAACGTGTTATTGCTGGTGAAGATGAATAATATATTGAGTAAGTCAAGACTTATTTGCTATTAATGTTTATTCACTAAAATATTTTGAATATAAAATAAAATCATAGTTTCTAGCAGCATGTAATTTTACTGTGCTCTCATATATATATTTAAGATGATGCACTTTTGAATTATTTAGAATGGTTTTTACATTTAGATTTATTGTTTCACATGCTTTTAGATACAGTGGCAAACATTTAAAATCCTATATATTGTTTGATAGAATTTTTTTTGCATAGATGATTAGTTAATCATCTTAAGATTATCCATGATCTATTGATGAAATAGTTTTATTTATTAAATATTTTAAACATTTAAGTGTACACACAATTTATTACATAACAAAATAATAGTTAAACTTCATAGAAAATGTTTTTTGAAAGTAATAAATTTATAGAAAGTTATGATGTTGGTTTATTTTCAAGTATAATAATAATAATAATCAATAATCATAGTTTCTACAATGGAATTCAAATGTGATTTCAGTTTAATTAATTTATTTAAATATTATGTGCATAAATTTTTATGAAATTAAATTGGGATATTATTTAATTAATAATTTCATGTAAATTGTTATGTGTGTAATTATTAATTTACTTTTATTTTTAATACTTAATTTTGATTAGTATACACTGTGTATGCATCTCTTTTGTCAATAAATTTTTAATTTTTAAGTCTGACTCTGTTTTCTTACATATTTCTTAATATTTTCTTATCAATTGTTTATTTTCCATAATGATGAATCAAGTGAACAATAGCATGATGTTGGATTGGTTTAAACCTAGTTCTAGAAATCTTATTATTTATTTTTCAAATTCCTTTGAATCTCAGCCATGAGTGTGACCACATTTATTTTAAGTACTATATAAATTTGTAATTTTGTTTCTATCTTAATTTCTGATCTATAACCACCCATTACATTTACCATCACAATTGAACATTGTTTGAACATTAGAAAAACAAACTACAAATCCATCTCATACCATTATAATTAAGCTGATTTTTATCTATGTTTTTTTTTTTTTATCTGTCATGTTTTTCCAATGTATTTTTGCATTTAAATAATTAGAAACACACCAAAAATTTTAATAAAATCTTTTTCCAGATGTATATTATCATTGACTTTCTGATAAAAGTATGTTTTATTTATGTTTTTTTATTTTCATTATTAAAAATATTTATTTCTTACATAAGCCATAACATTCAATTAAACTTTAACTCTCAACTGGTTTTGTAAACATTTAAATGCAGTGAAAAGAGACTTTATTATTATTATTATTATTATTTAGCAGTAGAATGTCATTTCAATGCATTTCTTTCATGATTTTTTTTTATGGATTTGAACTTTGTCATTGTCATTCATTGAAGTTTCAGCCAACATAGTTTAATGCCCTAGTAGAATAGCAGATTTGACTCTATCTCTTCTGGTGCTCACATTTCATAGGAATTCTTGAACAGTAAATCATTCAGTTATTTTTTGCTCTGTGTGGTTTCAATGCAGTGATGTAGTGGCGAACTCTGAAGCTCAAAATCCATGGATTATAGCTCCAACTTTGTCACTTCTAATGCTTGAACTTCTTATGAATTCCCATGTATTAATCTCAGTTTATTAGTAAGAATTTTTTTTACTGTGTGCCTGTTTATGATTTTGAAATATATACATTCTACTAATGATTAGTTTACTACTAATATTTGATTTTTTTGTAAACATTTGTTTAACAATAAGTATCTACTTAACAGTCTCCTCACCTTTATGTGTGAAATATATTTTGATGATATTAATTTCACTTACCATTCTTTTTATTGATTTTTGTCTCTATATATATTTTCAAATTATTTTATTTAAAAAATTGCCAATCCAAGTTTTTCAGAAAAAAGTCCCTATTCTTTTTATTTTTAAATAATTCATTGCTATTTTTTAAAAAAAAAATAAAAAATTTCAGTAATTTCCTTTTGAAATTGTCAATTTTTAAAAAATTAATACATAGTAATTTTATACAAATAAACTATGAGCTGATCATTCATAGAATTGTGACCCCTCCCCCAACTTGTGAAGGCAGCAGCATCTCCAACTCAGATTAATCCATGACCATTAATCTCTAGCTAATAATATCATGATATCCATTTTTCAACCAATAGCTAGATAGCTAGTGAGGTTAGTTATTGGATGACTACTGGAAAAAATCCTAATCTGAAGAAATGTCTAAAGTTTATTTAAATTGCTTTTTAAACAAGTTTAATAAAATAACAAGCATATGTATTAAATATTGTACACAAGATGGCTATTTCATAGTATCATTATTCAAATGCCTGCATCATTTAGTAAAATAATACAGTGGCAGAATTTAGAAAAACTAGGTCAATAAATTACAGCTCTAGTTCTGATTGTTCCAGTTTCAAACTTTTTATCTGTAACAAATAAATCACTCAATTATTTATATTTTTTAATAATAATACTTACCAAGCTTTTTCCCCCTAAAGTTAATGATTTTAAAAAAGAAAGCATTTTTTTTAAAAATTAAAAGCATACTAAAACTATTGAATTTTATTATCTTCATAATTTTCTTAAACAAACTGAGCAAATTAAGAGACATATTTTATTTAAAACAGTTGTAAGCTTATCAGATATGGGCAGTCTCTTGAATGTCTATAAGTATCTTTACTTTTAAACCATGCCATATTTATTTATAAAGATTCACATTGAAGTAAGTTAAGAATAAAAGTAGATAAACCACATTCATCAAGAAATAATAGAAATGATTATTTTGTACGTTGTTCATATGTCCTTGTAAACAATATCAGGTAATACTTTTGGTTAGTTCTGACTACATCACATTTTTGTACAGTTTAGACATTCATTGAGAGTAATATGAAACATAAATGTAAGCTAACAATATAAACAAATACTACTGTATAGTTTTGACCAAATTATATCTCTCTATATCTAATATAAATAAAATATCCATTAATTAAAACAAAATTGTAATCCTAATAAAAAAAATAAATTTAATGGTAATAAATTATTATAAAGTCTTTAAATCTGCAGAAGTACTTTCAGTTAATTTTTTAAATCTGTCTCAACATTAAAATATTTAATATCTAAATCTGCAGAAGTATTTTTGGTTAATTTCTTAAACCTGCCTCAACATTAAAATATCCCTCAAGGTTAAAATATTAAATATTTTAATGTTTAAGAAATTAACTGAAAGTAATTTTAATGTTGAGGCAGGTTTAATAAATTAACCGAAAGTACTTCTGCAGATTTAAAGACTGTTTATAGTAGTTTATTACTGTTAATTTATTATTTTTCTCTTTATATCTCTATATTCATGGAGAAATATGAGATTACCTTTGTGTGATTTTTCAAAATTAAATCTTTTATTTGGTTTAGTTATTTTTGGATCGATAATTTGAGACTAGCTACTGAAAACAAATCTTTTGATTCATATTTGAAGCATTAGAGGAAAATTTTAATATTTATCCAATATGTTTTTTTCATTGTAACTATTATTACATGATTATTTATTTGATAAACAAGCTCAATCTGTTATACTTATTCAGGATGATAAGTTTACTAGGTTTTATTATTGGGGTTAAGATCAAGAAATAATATGTTCTTAGATTCCTGAATGTTTTTTATTTTTATTTTTTGAAGGCAGGATAAATGTATGTGTGTGAATACTCATTTTCTTTTCTATTTATAATTATGACAGACAATAAAATATGATTTTTATATCCCAGAGGTTGTAAAATTATTTTTTTAAACAGTCATTACCAAGTGATTATAAGAAGATGCTAAGAATTGTGAATTATGGATACAGGCAGCCATTTTGATACTTAAAACTGTAAATCACTTTTAAGAAAAAAAAGTTGTATGAAGTGGAAGGGTTGCTTCATATTAAATAAGTCATTATAAGACATTGTAAAGTTAGAAGAAAAAATGAAGAAATAGATTTGAAAACAGGACATGTATTTTATATTAAAGACACACATTTTGGAAACACAAATAATATGGGGTTATTGTAAGTAAAAAATGTAAAAAAAAATAACATTGTGGAGATTAATGGTATATCAGAGAGAGTGGTAAAATTAGTCATTCAACTTAATGAAATATAAAAAATGCAGAAAATTCAGGTTTATACCCAACAAGTTTTCACTTTGGTAAAGAAATAGAGAATGCTTTTACTAATCAGATTGAGGAACATTTTAAAATTGTGATAGGAGATTTTAATGCTATGGAGTTAGAAATATGAGAGAAAATAAGAGTGGAATTTTCAAAGGAAAAAGTATCTGTGTATAGTATTATGATTTTTTTTTTTTTGTAAAAAAATCCAAAGGCGAAATAGACATGAAAATATCCAAGTGAAGGTACAGGAAAGGTAGATTATATTTTGATTAACATAAAATATTTAATTCAAGACTAATATATTTAACAGATTCAACACATAAAATGATAGTGATTATTGACATGCAACATATGTTTAATGCAATACCAACAATGCAATAGCTATTAGAAATGACAATATTAATAGTTGACATCTCTCATCTTCAGACATTCCAATGGATTTAAACTAGAATTTGCAATTCATGTTAAAATATTAATAGACCTTAATGATGGCTTAGACTTGAATGAATTCAACAATAATTGATATTTTATTAAGTGCAGTCATATAGATAGTACAAAAACAAAGTAATTCAGCAGCAAACATTCAGTTAACAAAGGTGATGTATAAAAAAAAAGCAAATAAAAATATTTTCAAATAATCAATTTAGAAATATTGAATATCTGTAATTTTGAAAACTGATTTGAAAAAAAATAAGGAAAAATAACTGTGAATTAGCAAAAAAAAAAAAAAAAGCTATAGAAGATACCAAAACTCTAGTACAGCATAATTTGATATTAGAAGAAACATTGTTTCAAGAGTAAGAAGAAAAGAATATAAAAAAAACAACACAAATATTATCATTCTATAATGAATACTAGGTATAATATTTTAAATTTTGTGTATTTAATAATGATATATTCTGATACTGTTGTTTTTTTGGATGAATATATACATATGTGTAAGTAAATATTCAAGAATATATGTAACTGAATAGGAACTCATTGGAAGTTTCACTTCCTGTTCAGTTACATATAATCTAAGTTAATTATTACTTGCAGATGCTAAAACTGAATTTTCATTTGATATTTAGAGGTTGATTAAATGAAAGCTCTTGCTTTAAGCCTCTCAATATTTAAGTGTTCTATAAATACATATAATCTATAGATCAAATTCACTTCCTCATTTAAAATTATGTAAAATATAACAATAAATGCTAAGAATCAGACGGTATCATCTGTCTTTGGAGAGTTTATTTATTTATGTTATATAACTCATTGAAAGTATCAGTTATTTCCTGTTCAGTTATATATATAACTTAATCTTTATTGTTATAAATATAGTATAATTTCAATGTATTAACATATTTTTCATGCCATCAAATTATAACATTTCTACTTTCAACAATATTTTTTAAAAAGTCATTTTTTTATTTCTGTGAATGCTACTATACTTTAAGATCTAAAGATAATATATATATAATTGTTAGAAATTTCTATAGAATAAAGAATAAGTTCCTTGCTTGACTGGAGCATTTTTAAGATATTTGCTTTGTTTTCATGGACAAATCTAAAAAAAAGATTTATAAATATAGTTATAGAATCCTTATAAATTTAATATGATTACTTAGTAACACCAAAGAATAAGTGTCGATACAAGAGCATACAAGCATTTTTTCTGTTTTAGCCCTAAGATTACTGTTTGACTTTTTGAATATATCTGGGAAATATATATAAATATATTCACAAGAGTTTAATAAAGATCAATAGTTATAGAGAAGTGCTAAATCTTATGCTAATATAAGCTCAATGTTTCCAATTTGTGAAATAGGAATGGGCCATGCCTTCAATAAAGGCAACTTGAAAATCATATGTGAAAAACAACATAAGAAGAAAAAAATAACAGAGGTATAATTTTTTCCAATTCCAATAATTTCTCCAAGCAAAGAAACAATAGTATAAATGTATGCAAAGCAAGGAATTTGATTATCATGAAATTAGAAAATGAGAGCATAACAAAATTAAAGTGTTTGTTATGAATATGATTCATAATCTTAAATGTTTCCTTAATAACAATTTAACAGCACAGCAAGAAATTTATTTTTTATTCTATAGAGTTCAAATAAAATATTTTTGTATATTTGAGCATTTATATATATATATATTTAAATCAGGGTTGGCAGAAGGCAATAAGCAAGATAAGCAAGGCATAATGTGCTGATACAAGAGGGGCACAAAAATGATGCAGAATTAAGAATACATCTTTGTTGTTATGAATATTAATTAATGTGACATGATTCATTATTTCTACAAAATAAGAAACTATAAACATATTAAAATAAGTAAACACTTACTGAAATGTGATTTATCAATTATAATTTCATATGTTTTTTTTATTTTTATGATATTCTCAGTTATGACTTCTTACGTTGGGTTTATACTGTTCATATTTCACATCATGTTGCTATATGATATGAAAATAGAACAGTTCATTTTATTATTACTATCTATGCCTTTATATATATATATATTGTGATGGTTATTTTGTATCTCTAAAATAATAATAAGTATAACTTCAAAATTTTTAGTGGCTTATTATAAAAATAATATTATCTTAAGTTTATTGTATCAAGCAAAATAAAGAAAAAATCCATGATGCCTCTCCTATATTTTTTATAGCATTTGAAATTCTTGTAACATTTTTTTAAAAAATCACAATTTTCTATTTAGTTTTAAAAAGAGCACAGATAACTTTAAAAAGAAAAAAAAAAAAGGGGGGGGGGCAATGCAGTAATAAAATATATAATTTTGCATACATGTGGATAAATTATTTAAAATATGATTAGTAAGGCAATATTTATAACAGTATACACATAAAGCTAAAACTATTTACAATAGTGACAAACTTTTAGTGCAATAATTAAATGTGCAGATGCATGTATATTTAAATATAAAAGAATACTATTTTAAAATATTTAGATAAAGTTATTTTAAATTTGAAATAAAATCTCAATTATTCTGAGAATGGTAAATAAAATAAAAATCATTTATTTTAATATCTGTATTATAAATATTTGTTTAAACATTGTAATTTGTATATTTAATTTTATTAAAGTATAATCTTTTATTTAAATATATTTTAAAATGTTGTGTACATATCTCTCAACTGTCCTAATGAATAAATAAAACTTCTGAAAAATATTTGTCATGGTAAATAAAATGCATTAAAAAAAGGAAATTTATAGATGTTATTGAAATAGACATTTATAAGCTATTTTGCTAAAGCTAATATATCAAAAGTCATTTGAAACTATAGTTTAAAGCAAATATTTAAAAAATTGGTGCACACTTGCATTTAGAATATTTGTTTTAACCCAGTTTTAAAAAATAATGGAATTAATTTTGGTAATCAATTTTCTTAAAAATGCTAACCAATTACTGTTACTGTGAGTGAGAAATGAATAAATAAATATAACTTATTTGAAACAATTTTAAATAATTTATAGGTTTACTCTGCTATAATTATATAGCTTTACTGGGATATTTTAAAATCCCTAGAATTCTAAGCTGTATTGAAATCAAGTCACACATACTGCCAATTCATGGAACAGGTAGATGGAAGAATAAAGACATTAACACTATAAATTTTTTAAGACAATTATTTAATAAACTGATTAATAATTAAAAAATGACATGATAATAAGAAAAATTAAACATTTTATTAAAAAATATAGTTTTATAAAAATTATAATTAACCACTTGATTTCTAGTCATTAAATTAATTGTTGCTTTTATTGGTTTATTTCTTTGAATAATAAAACCATACATGCTTTAGGTTTATTGCCTTAGTAAATATTACTTATGTAATCAATGTGCATTAAATAAATTTATAATTATAACAAAAGTTAGAAAATCAACTTTTCCATAATCAGACTTAACAATTTTTAACTTAGCTTAATCAATCATTTGTTAAGTTTTGGAGGGAAAATTAAAAAAAAAAAACAACATGTTAAGGTAATTTAATAAAATTTAAATTATTTAAAAAACCCTTTTTTATAATTTTGAAGAGAAAAATCAAATGGATAGAAAAAGATGTTTCATAAGAAAATATTAAATTAATAAAATTATTCAAAATTATCAATTACTACCTTTATAATTTTTTTTAAAAACTATAAATGAAAATACAATGTGTACATAAATTAAAATACCCTTAGCCATGGATTTAAATTTCTCTGGAGTCCTTATATTTATAATTTCCAGTTTTATTTTAGGCAAGTTTTCTTCTTGAAGGCTTTTAAACATTGAACATGGTTAATTTGTTCCTTTTTAGTATGCAGTATTTTCAGATTAACAAATAGTAAGAATTTATCTATTTTCTTTCCAATAAAATTTCCACATGAAGCTAACACCAAGAGACACTTAGGCTCTTAGTTGGAGACCAGGTTTCAGATTACTTCAGGGCCATTTTCCTTCTTTACATTTTATTCCAGTGAATGGAGGAAGTTGATTTATCTGTTAGCTAAATTTAGCACATGGTTGTTTTCATCTTAGAAAACATTTTTATAAATAAATTTCTAAAGTACTAATGGTTTGGTTAAAAGTTTAACAGCTTGTATAAAACTTCTGATTCTTTCCTCTTTAGCAGCTATCTTAGTAACTTCTTTTTTATTATTGTCTTTAGAAGCTGGATCAGTATTTCTGCTTTTTTTATCAGCTGTGTCAAGAACTTTTTTCTTTTACCATCTTCTTCAGCAATGGGATTATGCTTTTCTCCTGTATTCTTCAGCAGTTGGATCAAGAATGACTGTTTCTCATGGGACTATTAGGTCTTCTGTTTACTCACACTCCTTAATGTTGGAACAACCAGTCTGATCAATCATAGTTTTGTCTTCAACATGACAAAATTTAGTAATAATCAATTAGGTCAATTTTTACCAATATAATTGTTCGGTTTTTTTTTCCCTTCAACATTGCCATTCTTTATAAATAATATTTTCTCAAAAAGAAAAACAAGATAATTAGTTACTCACACTGATTTGATAATCACTTCTTGTATTGAAGAGAGGTAAAGAGAAAAGAAAAAAACAACTCTAATTTATTAAAGTAAAATTTAATAAACTTGTTAAAATTACATATTTTTTTTTCATTTTAAAATATTTAAACAGAAACTATCTTTTTTAAAAGGTTAAAATTAAAATTGCTAAATAATTTACTGAAGAGAAAGTTTTTTTCTCTTAGTACATTTTTTAAAAATTAACTGGTAAATATAGAACAAAAGAATTTATCAATCTGATTTTACAGTTTTTTCTCTTTTAACCAATATTTACAAAATATATCACGTTAAAATATTCATATTATGCTTTTTAAAAAAAAATGTTTGAAAATTATTTAAAGAAAATTATCTAGAATTTTCATGATATCATTTGGGAAGAAAAAACATTTAATAAATGAACTACCCATTCTTAAAAAAACATATAGGAAAATTAAATATTGTTTTCCTCTTATTAATTAACTATAAACTTAACAAGCATGCTGCCAACTATTCTTGTTATTTTAATACAACAATGTAGCCAAATTGTTACAATATATATATGAAAATAATAAATATATGAACTCAAGGAAAAATATAAAAATAGTAATAAAAACACACAATTACTTTTCTATAAAGCTGCTTTAAAATTTCAACCAGCAGACTGGTTTTCATCAGAAAGCACAACAAAATGACTATTTTCAGAATTTAAACACTAAAATATTACAAACATTTACATATCAGATAAGAAAATTAATTCCTATAGCCTAACACAGCAAAATGGCTATTTCCAGAATTTAAGCACTAAAATATTACATTTACATATTGGATAACAAAATTAATTAGTATAAGCAAGGTGATTCATAAATGTGACAAAATCCCTATCCAATTAAAAAGCTGTTATTGAAGAATATTATTAAAAAGTATAAGAGAGCTCTGAAAAAGGAGGAGCAATAAAAAGGGATAATATGTCAGACACAGAATAATGTGCTTTCTGATGAAAAACAGTCTTCTGGTTGAAATATTAAAGCAGCCTTATAGAAAAGTAATCGTAGGTTTTTATTACTATATATATATATATATAAATTATTCCAAATTCCCAACTCAACCAGACTAGCCAAGAAAATAAACTCTAAAACACTACCAATGATTTCACTGCTACAAGCAGACTTTCTCAAGTGTAAAGAACTACAAGCTAACAACATATTTAATCTAAACATTAGCCACAATTCCACTCACCCTCCATACACTTCTAATATTAAAATAACTTAAATAATTTAATTGCTTCATGAATCATAAATTTTTAATAATAAAGATTCTTTAATTCTTTTTATTTCATTTCTTTCAAAGAAGACATGAACTTAATCAAGATTAATAATGTGGACTGTATCTTCATGGATATATAAAGCAGAACTAAGATATTTATTTTTAATCCTACTTTTATGTATCTTTATTCTTTCATTTTTCTAATTATTCTGATTTATACATACCTTCTTACAAAAACAAGGGATAATATATACTACTCCAGGAATGGTCTTTCTATCAAAAATGTCCTTTGTATTATTTAATAAATTATTCAAAGTAATACTTTTTTTCCAAGAAATTTTATTTCCAAACAAATTACTATTTTTACATACAATTTTATATGAAGACAATTTAAATGGCAAAGAAAGTCTTATTTTTTATTATTACTATTAAATAAAATACTTCTAACAAATTTATTCTTTGAGAGAAATGAAATAAAAAGAAGAATTAAAGAATCTTTATTATTAAAAATTTATAATTCTGAAAATATTCTTTTAATTTTAAGTGTATGGGAGATAAGTTGAATTGTGGGTAATGTTTAGTTTAAATGTGTTATTTTGTAGTTTTTTTACTTACACTTTAGAAGTTTGCTTGTAGCAGTGAAATCTTTGGTAGCATTTTGGCTAGTCTGGTTGAATTGTGAATTTGGGATAATTTTGATTATTTATTGACTAGCTTAACTTTATGCTTTTAATTTTATATATATATAGTACCATTTATTTATATATGGTACAAATATATTGGCATTTGCTAAGATATTTAAAAGCTAAGAAAAAAAAAAGTAAATTTAGCGATCTTTTAAAAGAAAAACATTTTTAGATTTTTTTCTGATTAGTATAATTTATTTTTTTTAAACGTACAATGAAAATTAAATTTTCAGTCCATATTTTTTTTATCTAATTGAAAATAAAATTAAAAAATTGGAGAGAACAAAAGACACACAAATTACTAATCCAGATAAGCTAAAAGAAAAATATTTTAGCTAATTAAAGATGGCAGAATTATGCTAAAAAATAAAGACTTTGTAATGTAAATTTGATAAAGAATGTACAAGATTATCAACGTATATTTTTGACAAACAAAAGGTATGTGCAGAAGTCTGAAAACTGGACCCTAAATATAAAAAGGAAGAGACCAGTTAGATCAATGTCTTGGCTTGTCTGTTTTTCTTTTGGCTGGTCCTGGATCATGGAATCCAGGAACACCTCTACAATGAAATAATTCTTCATATGAGAGTAAACCGAAGCTTTTGACATCATTCATCATGAAGACCATCAAACCCAGAAAAGCTTTTGTGACTAGCATTTAGAACCAAGAACAAGTTAAAATTAATGACCACGAGCTCATTCTAACTCAGGAAAAACTATGCATAGTAATCTACAATCTTCTCACTAAACTTACTGGTAAGCTATGATTCATTATTCTTGATTGTGACTAAATTGTCGGCAAACCATTCTTAAAAATAAGCTTAAAATAATCCTGATAGAGTCTTTAATTTTATTGTTCAAGAGACTCTTGTTTATCCAAGAACTTTTCAATTGTTTAACTGTTATTTTTTTTTATTAATTGATTCATTATCTGGATTAGTGTGTGTACTTTCCAACATTATTTAATTATTTAACTTAAAAAAATATTTTAAGTTTGTTAGAATAAAAGAGATTTTACTTTTGTCAACTTTTTGCATTGTACATTATTAATAATAGTTATTAATGTTTATTATTAAATTTTGTAAGATTAGTTTATTAGAACAGATAATTTACCTGTGCCAATATGTGTTGACTAAGCTTCAGGAATAATAATAATATCTAGAAAATAACTCTAGTTACAGTAAAACATGATACCAATTTTTTAAAAAACATTTTTCTTTTTAATTTTTGAGATGGAATGCAATGGATTTCAATGGATTATTATATGAATTCTGGCACCCTTATAAAAGAAATGAAAGCTGATTCTGTCAATAGCATAAATCACAACAATTACTAGGTAGAGTTGATCAGGAAATATAGTTATGTTTTTAGAAATAGGAATGAAACTTTCTTCTTTTTCCTTAACTTGATCAACTCATGCATTTTATGTGTAACAGAGACCTAGTCAGATGGGCAAAAATGCTTAAATATATATATTATAATGGGATGGAGTAATTAGGTGAAGGTGGTGGCAAAACATAAAATATCAAATTTATAAACAAGTGTATTGAAGTGATAAGATTTAATATCACAATGAATATTAAAATTTTATATATTAAAGAGATCATGAGTTCTCTGAGAGACCAGCCAGTTAACTCTTCAGAGCAATGATCAGTATAATTAACCATACTTTAACCAGTATTAAAATAAGTATAAGTATTACTGAGCTTTTATCATCATGAATGATCAATCAAAATACATCAACAGTCAATCTAGTGACTGGATTTGAAATAGGTCTACTGTAGATCAGGATAACTATTGAGGCTTTTTTAGTTTGGGGCATTTATTTAACCATTAATTTGAATACACCAACAAAGTTCTCATCCATTGGAACACAATAATCAGAACAATAATGCTGAGATATTAAAACATGCTGATCATCATTAATGCTCTGGACACTTAGTACCATTCATGTACTGACCATTATAAATTTAATTTTTAATAGGACTAAAATAAAATAAAATGATCGTGCATGGGCTTTAAAGAATATACTCTTAGTGCCAACTAGTATGATGAAGTTGATGATGATTGATGGGAATATCATCATCATCACTGGATGCCCATAAACACTAATATTCATCCCCATTCATATAATCAAATCATTATGCATGAATTTAGCTCAGAGAACAGAAACTCCATTACTGTATTGTGACCAAGAGAATTAAGTTCACTGGAATAATTTTAACAAAGAAATACAAGTTTATTAATAATAAAAGAATGATATTAAGATCTTTAGAATATGGCTATACATATAAATTAAATCTTCTGATTTTTATTAATATACAAAATTCAGATTATCACATTGTGATTTACATGATTTCCTAATGAGTTTACATAAAATGCACTTTTATATCTGCACAGATGTGTTATAATTTAGAAATGACTACATTTCACTTGACATTTAATAAAATAAAAAAATGATTAAATTTTACATATATGTTCTATTTGACAAGCATTGCTATATATATGCATACATACATGTGTGTCTGTAATTTCTGAACATATTCAACTTCGTACAAAATAAACCTTTTTAGTTGTCACTTTTAAATGATATAAAATACTCTATAGCTAGGTTTACTTAAACATGTATATATACACACAAATGCACATTTTATTAATTTATTAACAAAACTTTTAAATTTGTCAAAGTAGTAGAATTATTAATTTTTATACCATGTAATTAACATATGTACATGCACATTGATATTTATTTTCCATATTTTAATTTGTCATAATAATATTATATTTTTCCTAATTAATTCCATTTGGAAAATATACACAAATTTCATACATATGCATGTGTGTAAAACATATTTCACACACACATATATATATATAAACAAAATATAGATATAATTTAAAATTAGTTATCAAATTCTATTTTTAATGATCACAGTTTTTTTTTTTAAAAAAAGAAATAGTCAATTTTTTGACAGTTTATAAAAGTTCCTTTTTTGACAGGTCACCCTCAAGATTAATTAGGTAAATGTTTTTTTTAAAAAAGTATACTTTTGCAAGTTTATTTTAATTCAAGCAAAATTATCTGTGTTACTTTTTTATAATGTTTTTTTTTCTCAATAAACTTTAAAATGATACCCTTCTCTCTATAAATAGATATTACTATTGCAGGTTGCTCTTAACTATATAAATTTTAAATGAATTAAAATAATATTCTATATATTTCACTTTTAAATTTTTAATTCAATCAAAAAAGTATTACTTGCATTTTAAGTTATATTTTTCAATGTCATTTTTAAGGAATTAATTGATCAACTCACCATTCTATATATGTTTATCTGTGCTTCTTTGCATACATAGGTAAACAGCCAGATGTACAATGACTCCTTCATCAATTGATGTTCTCTTTGTGAGTTGGTTTGTAGTTCTCATTGAGATAGGTATAGTCCAGGTAAGTTAGTCTGCAGTGATCTGCTTTCTGTCTAGAATTGTCTCAGTCAAGCAGCTGTCTTGGATTGAACTTAAGGTAAGCTAGCTGTTCATTTTCACTTGGTTCCACTTAGATTTTAGGCAAGCTAGCTATTTTCCAGAATAGTTTTATAGCTATGAATTTCAACATAAAGAAGTGGGTCATTTTCCCCCATGTGATTTCAAACTCCTCCATTGAACTGCATAGCAACTGCTTCCTTGCCTTCTTACATCTTCATGCAGTTTTTTGTATAACTCTGCTAGCCATCTCTGCAGCTAGCTTTACTGTTGCTACTCTCTGCTACAGTTACCAACAAACTACAGCTAACTCTTACAAAAATATTAGCCAAAAACTAAAAACCAGATTGTCTTCAAAAAAATTGCTATCCAAACTAAAGTAATCTTTTTATCCAATCCTTTTATAGTCTTGGATTGGGGTGATAAAAACACATTTAATTAAAAACAATGGTTTTTTTCCTTATCTTTTCAAAAAAATCACCTATCCTTTCAAAAGCAACTATGAAATTTTACCAAAGGTGTGATCTACATATTTTTACTTAGATAGAAAATTGTATGCAAGCATTAATTAAAAGATTTCAAAAATAATATAAATTTTTACAATTATCCGTTTGACCTACTTGTTTTTAATTTCAAAATCAGAATTCAATGAACATATTTATTAAACCTTTTTAAATATTATTACATAATGAAATTTTTTTTTAAAATTCAGAATTATTTAATCCCTGATTATTATTCCAGGAAATGTAGAAAGTATCTATAACATTTTTGTCTGTGTTTATTTCTACTTTTCCTTTCAACTTTATATATATTTGTGCACCTACACTATTATTGTGTACCATATAACAGAATTGTTATAATATATATGTGTGTGGGTATTAAATGCTATCTAATACTATACTCTTATTAAATTACTACAATTTGGTTTACATTCAAATATCAGCCTTTCAAGCTAATTGTGCATGCGCTTTGTGAGTGTTAATAATAAATGAATACTTTCCTTTCCAATACAAGATATAGTATTTATGCAGGAATAAAATGAATCCACTTATTCCTACAACTCAAATGCTTATATATGAGCAAATCTGAAGTACTGGCAAGGAAAGCGTGAGGATAGACCACTCACTTTAAATTACTATTTACGATGTCTGAATGAATGACGTCGGTGAAATTGTCTAGAATTAGCTTGAAAGGCATAGCACTATATAAAAATAAATGCTTATTTACAATTTGATCTGTAAATGTTAAAATTCCTGCACTCAAACTCAGATATTTATTTATCTTAATGTTTAATCATTTATTAGGCTAGAGTGTATATCATTTTTAGCCCTGATACACACTTTAAACTTAGTTAAAAATTAATATATACATATATTAAACATACATTATGTATCATTAAGCCAACTTTTTTTAATCATATATATTCATCTCTTTTAGATGTTCTTAAATCTTTCTTATTCTGCCACATATTTTTGAAACATATAAATAAAAACCATCTGCAAAATGTAAATGACTTCAAGATGCATTTCATACTGAACCAGAAAATCTCCATTTGGCTCATGTCATATTCTCTTGCATGTTTAGACATGTGATAAATACTGAAGAAATGATAATAAATATGAGATTATGACTTAGTCCAATTGAAGAGTGCTGATTCAGCATGAAATGCAACTTGAAAATTATCTTTTTTAAATATATTTATCCATATTTTTCATGAATATGCAGTAGAATGAAGTTTTGAATCTCTCTGCCTATATAAATTCATAAAAACAGTCCGCACTCAAAATGTACAAACAATCACAATCTATTTGTTATCAAAGCAATAATTTTTATTGTAAGAAAGGTTATACCCACCATTATCTGTGATCTAATGTGTTTATATAGACAATAAATATTGATACTTAATTGAAAGAGATTAAAATTTATAATTTAAAGGTGATTAAATAAATCTCATTAAGCCATTAAAGATAACTTAGTTTTGAAAACAAACTAACAAATAGTCAATTTAAACTTTCAAACTGCACTCCAACCATATATTATTTAGATAATAAAGCTAAAAATAAACTTTCCAAGCACACCTTTTACTGTCTTCCTTCAATAGATTTTCATTGCAAGTGTAAAATGAATCATTTTCACTTAGCTTCCCAGTTTTTATAAAGATGGCAGTTCCAAAAATCAGATTATTTAGGACAAACTTCTAATTGTGTTCATGTTGAAATATAGTTTCATTCTATAGCTAATCATTAAACTTCATGAGGTAGAATTAATTTCTATTTATTTTAAAGCCTTTGTAAATTAATTAAATATTGAATTTATAAATACTATTTAATATAGTATTCCTAACTATATGTAAATACAAAAATTATAAACTTTCCAAACAGTGTTCACATAAATGCACCACATTCTTTTGTCAGATTATATACAACAAAACCAAGGGCTTGCATAAATACAATAATACTTATATGTGTATAATATAAAATAATAATGAATTTTATAAAGAAATTCTAAATTAATTCTTTTTGTATTCATGGACTCACTATCTACAATTTCAATAATTCATGTTCTAAAAAAAAAAATTAAAAAAAACGTGCATTTGAATATTGTACACATTCATTTGAATAATTGCTATTATGAAGCATTTGTCAGCCTTTTCTTCATCTTGTATATTCTGATTCCATCCATTTATTTATATAATTGCTTTCTCTCTCTCTGTAGATTTATTTCAATATTATCTACTTTATAAATACTTTATTTTTTGTTTAAGATACCATTTTTAAAAATTAAATTGTTTCATATGTATGTATGTTAAATATATTATATAAAAATGCTATTATCCCTAATGTACATACATACAGTATACTTAGAAAAGTTTGGAACTAAATGCAGTGGATATAAAAAAACTATTATACTTTGTATTTGAGTGATCATGAATGCATGGAACAAATTTTTCAGTACTGAGAAAAATTGCATCAGATCTTGTAAAATTAGAGATATTTTTAATATTTAAATAAAATTTCAAATTACTTATTATATTATTGTAGATTTTTACATTTTAATGATAAATACAAACTAAACAGTATTTAATTATCTATATACCAAAACCATCTGTTATAAGCTAGAATAATCAATGAAAGTTAAACCGTATTTTAAGACTTGTTTCTGGCTATTGGTCTTCTTCAGTGGGAGGTATTGGATCACACAATCAGCAATTAATTCTAATTGTTTTGAATGCTACCCTAACTAATAAACTTGAGATTAAAAAAAGAAATTAAGGTTTTGAATTCAAATTAACTTGCATATATGTAATAAAAAAAAGAGTAATAAAATATTCTATTACTTCAAGAATTGACTTTAAAAAAAAAAAAAAAATCTCTAAAAGAGGTTAATTGTATTTAATTTTAAAAAATATTTTCAAAATTTAAAAATAACAGATTTTTGATAATAATGTTATAATATATATATTGCATATACTATAAAAAGTAGCAATTTCTTTAGGATTTAAGCCAATAAACACCACATGATCACCATTTCTTAATCTTGCTTATAACTGTAATTAAAATAGGCAAAACGCTCTATACAAATTGCCACTCAATGCAAGTCAGAATAATCAATGGATGCAGAAGGCTTGTGCATAAAATCCCCATCTAGTGCCTACTCATCCAATACCCCCAGATTAGTTTCTGGCTTTGTGGCCTTTGCCAGTGAGGAGCCTTGGATCTGAGAGCACTGCACCTAGATTTTAGGATCTAATTCAACCCTCCAGCAGCCACCTTTTACCTCTACTTAACTACAAAACTATTAGTCTTAAATTGAAAGCACTATAATATTTTCAATTCAAACTCATTAGCTTATATAGTCATATAGGTCTGAACTCAGTTCAGTACCCATACATTTTGGTGACTGATTTTTTAATAACCATAGCCACCACTATCCTATTAGGCAGGATTGGTTTTAAGCCAATAAACATCATATGATCACTATTTCTTATGCTTGCTTATAATTGTTATTCTTTAAGATTTATCAATGATACCATATGTATATGGATTTATTATTTTTAAAATAATGTGAATGTAAATTTTTATTTATTCCTTTTTTTTTCATTGTGAAAATAAATGCCATTTAAATATTGTAATAATTTTTTGATTTCAAATTTGAAACATAATCTTGACGTTACATATATATTTTCTGAAAGTTTTTCACTTATAAAATATGGCATTTCTATTTTTCTTCTTTTTTTTGTCTGTGTTTTTTTTATTTATATACACTACAATTCTTGATAAAAAAAGAAAAAGCTTTTTAAAAAAATATAAACTATATTGAATTTGACATTTCATAATACTAAAATGTTTATTTCCAGTTTTATCCAATATACTTAGTCATCCTTGAAGCAGTAGTAAATTGTAAACATTTCTATACTAAAATATTGAATTAAGTGTTTTCTTGTTGTAGATATTATTGCAAACAGAAATATAAAATTATAACTATTTTTTTTTTCAAATTATTTATACAAAATATCTATATTCATAATGAAGATGAATATATTTTGTATATATAATTGTTATCATGAGAGCTGGAAAAAATTATGATAATAATATATATTTAATTCATATTAATTGGACATAAACTGGATAAATTTGGAAAATGTAAGTATAGGACAGTGGTTGGCAATTTTTTAGATATTATGGATCACTAACATAATTTTTAAAGTTACGAATTAATACGAGAATTGAGCATGATGTACAGATATATTTATTTACAATTCTAATTTAACATAAAAAAAAAAAGTAATATATATTAAAAATTAGTGTGACATTTGCTGTTTTGGGTTTAAAATTATTTTATTAATTCTTGGTTCCAATGATGTCACGGCAACACATAAAGGAGCTCCTATTTCAAACCGAGAGCGATACTTGTTTTTAATAGCTGTTACAGTTGAGAATGTTTTTTCACTCAAGTAGATCATTGTGAATGGAGTCAGATTTATTAGATATAAATATAAAGAAATACTTAAATGATTGTAATATTGAGCGTAAAATACAAAATAAATTAGAATATTATATTAATATAATTTTTGTGCAAGTTTTTTTGTAATTACAGTATTTGTTTTCATTTTGAGTTATATGAAAGTAAAACTAAGTTTGTATTTATATGTTTTATAATTTGTTAAAGAATTATGTTTTATTTTGTTGTTTGTTAATATAATATTCATTTTATTTCATAAAAATAAATGAATGTATAAATACGCATTTGTTACATTTTATATGTTTAATTTTCTAATTCGTATCCACAAAAATTATTTAAGATTAATAACAAATAGTAGTCTATTTTTTAATAATTTATATAGATGTGTTTTCTTTCAAAATTTTTAATAAAACTTTTGCATTTTAGTTCACTCGATTACCAAGGGTGTACTGTACTCAAATTTGATGCCTAGTCAATGTACAGAATTCGGTATTCGTATTTTGTTATTTTTCTATGCCACTGATGGAGTAGGAGTTAATTAAATGCCTTTGAGATAGATGTTTTGCAAGTCAGTAGTATTTTGTAACAAATCAATTAGCAATATAATGTTTTTATTCTATTTTACATATAATAATGCAGCTTAAACAAAATTTATTTTTTAATTTAAAATTTTATTAAATGAGCTTAGCAAATTTAAATAATATCTGAATTTCTTTGCAGACCACCAGTTGCTGACCACTGATATAGGAGATCTTCTTTTATCCTATTTACATTCCACACTGTTATAGTTGAGTAATTTCAGAATGTTTATAATAATGCTACTATTTACAAATTAAAACTCCCCAGATCTGAAGTTCACAAATAAAACTTCTTTTATAATATGCAAATCCTTAACATTTGAAATTTGTGAATGATTTAAAATCACAATAATTATTTTTTTTATATTAACATGTTAAGTAAAAATATTTTAATTACATTATAACATCAGTACTTTTTAAATTCGGAAAGAAAAACTTAAATGTCAAATTAAATGATATCAGAGGCAAACAAAATATGAATATTGTTTGCTATTTGAAAATATAATATCATACATAAAGCAGTCATTAGAAGTTCCAGTCAGGAATTAGCTAAAAATAGAGGAATTAAAATTCTAAACATTCAAATAAAAATTACAATGAAAATTTTAAAAATATTTTCTCTAGATTAAAAAAAAAAATTTCTGACAAGGGTTTTATTTTATAACAACATCAACTATAAGTATAAAATAAAATAAAATTAAAAAAAGATATTTTTTTTCTTTTTTTTTTAACTTTAAAACAGAGCTATAAAAAATGAAGCTATTTTTAATTTAGAAATGTAAAATTCCTATAAATATTGCCATATTTTCATTATCAATTATTTGGGGGGGGGGGGGCAAGGACAACCTTTATTTGCTAAAGAAATTATATATATGAAGATAAAATTACTAATGATAAAATTATAGCTAAAAATAAATCATCATTTAATTGACCTTTTTCTTATTAAAAGAAATGTGAAGGAGAAAATAAATAATCAACTTTGTATCTTTTTAATTCTTGTATGTTGTGTTTATTTACTTCATATCTTAAAAGAATTAGTGTGTGGTAAGATATTAATACTCATCATACATTTATTAATTGTATTATAATTTATATATAGAACTAAATATACACTTTTGTTGTGCTATAGCATCAATTAAACATTATTAACATTAAAGGAATTTGGCCTGTATTGACCATCAATCATAATAATGATTATCAAAATATTTGTTATTTAAAGAAAATACACCTATCAAAGCATTGCAAATTTTAAAAAAAAGTTTCCAAAATTATTGTTGACATATTTTAATTTTTTTTATTAATTATTTTTATATTTAAAATAGGAATGCTGATTATTATTGATATTTTGAACTGGAATTTTAATAGATTTAACTTAATTTTTTCCACATTCGTTGAGTGCCAATTTTTTAAAAAAATATTGTTCAGATAAATAATATTCAGAAGATATTTTATGATATATTTCTCAATACCAAAACTCATAAAAGTTTAAGATACAATTCTAAATATTATAACTAAAATAAATTGTATTAAGAATATAATAAAAATCCACTGATGCTACTCATGTATCAATACTTAGTTATTATGTCCTATTGACTGGATATTCAAACCATACTTCAGATGGAGAACTCAATATAATGATATGCAATATTAAAATCATATTTATATAGATGATTCCTAACTTATATAAATAGTGCATTCCATGACTTTTTGCATAAATTGATTTTCATATGTATAAATTTTTTTGTTCAAGTACATTCACATTTACAATTAGTCATATTGCAGAATATAAAAATATTTTTTAATAAGTAAAAATAAGCTATAATAATATATAACAAGAGATATTCATATAGTTTGAGACACAAAGTAATTGAAAGCTGTATTGACTTGTACAAACATGTTCGTGTATGCTGGAAATTATTTATATAGATTTAGATTCTTAAAAATGAAGATCATTTTAAATATATAAATAATATTTTAAGATTTGTTTTTATACTCTAATGATAAGATTATTGGATTTTAAAATATCTTTTATTTATATTAAAACAAATATTTTAAAAATACTTTGCTGGTATCTAGCAAATAACAAGCCAGCAGTTAGAATGTGACTATTACAATAACTTTAATGGTGGAGAATAAATAAATTTATAATTAGTATTTTCAAACTAAAATACCACACAAATTAATTTGGTAAAATTCTATTATTATTTTATGAATTTCGAATTAGAGTTAATTATATATGAACTGAGTTTTAGATAAGAATTTATTTATATAAACTTTTAAATTATTTTATAATAAAAAGTATATATATTATTTTTTTAACTCAAATGTAGACTAGAATGATAAGGCAAAAAGATTTGATTAAAGGATAACACAACACTTGATCATCATCAATTGGTAATTGACATTATCCCCCATCCTTACTTAACACAATTTCTTGCAGCATTTTATTTACTAGAATTATACAATAAACTGAAATATATTAAATTTATTAAACTGAAATGAGTTTTTATTTAAAAAAATATAGTGAGACGCCTTAATAATAATATAGATGTATAAAAATGAAAAAATAAAAATATTAATTAATAAATTCAAAAAATCAATTTGATATAATTAAATGGGAAAACCATGTGAGATCCAAAATTTGATTGTAGTTTTATATTATTAATCCTGCTGCTTAAAAAAATTAAACTCCTACTAAAACATATTGCTTTTATTTTATTTTATGCCTTTTATCATTCTGTTTTTCCATCATAATATTAAGCAACTTTATACCAAAATTAAAAATAAATTTATAATCGTGCATTGATTCCTGAATCTTTCATTTCATTATTGTTGAATGTAATAACAAAATGGACACATAATAAGTAATAATAATGATTTTATTCAAGTGATTTATTTTATAATTCACTTAATTATTTTTCAGTATTTATTTATCTATTCACTTATTTATATTTTCCCTAAAATTGATCACAACCAAATTATGATTTGATGCTAATAATAAATAATGATATTTTAAAATATTAGGTTGCCATGGTTATCTAGTTAACATTTATACTTCAACACCTCCATTATCCATAGATCAAGTAAAATAAAATTAAATAAAATCAATAACTTCCTTTTTTATTTTTATATACTATGATATACAGCTCTAATATGGGAAGACATAATATATATATTATATGAAAGATCTGAAATTTATAATATATGATTGAGACTCATATAACTTTCAGTCTTTAATTATGGTATATACACATACTTAATTCGATTGATAAGGTTTACAAAAAAAATGAAATTAAGCTTCTACTGGCTTTGTTTTTAATTATGCAAAAGCTCCATATTAATGTTTGAAAATTTCATCTTTCATTTTTAAATAAAGTAACATTTTCTTTATATAAACATGCCTACTCATAAGTATCTAGATGAGTTTATTTTTAGAGGAATGTTGGAGACTCTTTAACCTGCAATGGGTTATTTATTTAAAGTTTGATTTACTTTTCATTTAGATACTTTTATGATAGATTTTAAAAAAATAGAATTGATGATAATTTCTTCTAGGCTAGAATATAATTATATGTATGCTTAATGAATATAAAATGTAACCCTTTTAATAATTATATAAGATTTGAACACAGACTTTCAAGCTTCCTTCAGCTGTCCAATCTATCTTATACAACTGATGCACATGATCACACATATGCACAAAAGATAAATGATCTCCAATATACATATTTTATGCTGAAACAACTGATGAGTGCTGGTTCAGCATGAAATACATGTATTGCAGATCATTTATCTTTTATGCATGCATGTATTCATGTGTATTGGTTGTGTTAGATAGATTGGATAACTGAAAGGAGCTTGAAAGTCTGTTTTCAAATCCCTTAAATAATTACAGGTATAAAAAATATACTTGTATTCAACTAAACATTACTTTTAATAATTGTATTTTTCATCTTACCCACTTTTATATAAAAGCAAATAAAATATGCTTTATATAAAATCATATTCTATTTTTGCTTGCAGTTGATGATAGTTAAGAACTTGGTACATAAGATGATATACCTGTGAATCTGGTATTATCATAGTTTAGAATTCTTAAATTGGCTACTGTATAACAGATAATATCTATTTTACAATCAACTTTCTAAAGAGTACTTTAGTGTTGTACACAAACATATATAATAAATTGATTAATGCATCTGATAAATTAAACAGGCAAAAAACTCTATACGTATTGCCATTCAGTGCAAGCCAGAGTAATCAGTGGATGCCAGAAGGCTTGTGCATAAAATACCCATCTAGTGCCTACTCATCCAATATCCCCAGACTAGTTTCTGGCTTGTGGCCTTTATCAGTGAGGAGCCTTGGATCTGAGAGCACTGCACCTAGATCTTAGAATCTAATGCAAATCTCCAGCAGTCACCTTTTATCTCTACTTAACTATCTTAAATTGAAAACACTAATATTTTCAATTCAAGCTCATTAGCTTATATAGTCACATAGGTCTGAACTCAGTTCAGTGTCTATACATTTTGGTGACTGGTTCTTTAATAACCATACCCACCACTACCCTATTATGCTAATGAGCTTGAATTGAAAATATTATAGTATTTTCAATTTAAGTCTCATAGTTTTGTAGTTAAGTAGAGATAAAAGGTGGCTGCTGGAGGATTGCATTAGATCCTAAGATCTTGGTGCAGTGCTCTCAGATCCAAGGCTCCTCACTGACAAAGGCTATAAGCCAGAAACTAGTCTGGGAATATTGAATGAGTAGGCACTAGATGAGGATTTTATGCACAAGCCTTCTAGCATCCATTGATTACTCTGGCTTGCACTGAGTGGGAATATGTATAGAGAGTTTTGCCTGTTTAATAAGTTATAAGCTAGCATAAGAAATGATGATCATGTGATGTTTATTGGAATCTGATAAATATGTGTATCCAATCAAATTATTCAGCTACAATCCTTCAAAGCTTGCTATATGTCTTAAACAATGGCTGAATATAAAATTTTCTAAACCAATTTCTTTTCTTTTACATGCATTTTGTTAAAAATTTCCATTCATCAAATCAGAGATTTGGAATACCTGAATATCCCCATTGAAATGATAGTCAGACTTTTCTATTTATATGTATTAATTATAATGATTATGATTTTGTAATTTGAATGTTTTATCATGAATTCTGTCATAAGTCAGAAAACAATGCCTTATAATACCTGAGACAATAAAGGTAAATGATCATTTTATTTTTTTTGAGTACTATGTTTATTAATGACAGAATATGGAAAAGTAATCTCTTTGGTTTACTTAAATATATTATACTGGTTCATCTTTACCCTGATAAGGTGAGCATGCGCACATATTGAACATGAAACAAATATGGCGGCACGCCAGGATAGGAAGTAATTTCAAATCTTTTTTATGATCGGTTTGATACAGTCATCGGTATGTTTATAAAGTATTGACTCTTACATACCTTTGAAAGATTTCTTTGGTTTCAATCCTTCACGCCATTCCCAGAAAGAAAAAGATTAATTCCCCCTCCTGAAAGGATATGTAAGGCCAATAATAACATGAAATAAAATGAATCAATCAAAATCTAATAGAAATAAACACCCGATGACCAAAGATTTAAATCCCAATAAGGGAGTATCCCATATGCCAGCTCATCATTTTCTTTATCTCAGGTAAAGAAATGGGAGACTAAAACTCATGCAATTATCTAAGTGTCTTATTATGTTAGAGAAAGAAATACGAATAAATTGTCAAAGCAGTAAGATAGTTTTATAAATATTAAATAAATATTTATTGAATCCCTTCACCAATTCCCAAGATAAATATAATAATAACAAATCCGAATGCATAATAAATAAATAAATAAAAAATATATGAGAGTATTATAGGTGTATTAATAAAGAAAGAGAATGTAAAAAATATAAAGAATCAACTAGTGAGAAAGTGTTCTGAAGTTCATAACTCGCACACAAATACATTTTACAAATACTAATTATTACATTAAATAAGTGCGATATTTTATGCAAAGAGATATAAATGAAGGATATGTAACACACAATAATAAACATGTAATTAATAAAATAGAGTGTACCATGTAAAGTTTTTTTTTGTACTTCTCTGGGCTCTAAGTAGGCTATTCATCTGTTCATCCAGGATGGCAGGGACTTCTCTGTAACGCGGCATCATTTGGCTGCTTTCATTATCATTTGGTGGGTGGATTTAGGAGATATTTCTGGTATTGTTCAACAACTCTCACGATCGCTTGATGACTGGATTTAGGAGACCTTTTGGCATTGTTCCACAACTCTCATGATCATTTGATGGCTGGATTTGGGAGACCTTGCTGATGGCAGGTGCAGAGCTGGGCGGGTGTGCTGACTGGGGGTTCCTACCCCATGATCATTTCACTAACGTGAGCACATTTGTGCTTGAGGTTTAATTATAAATTTCTTCTTTGGTTAGCGATTATCAACTAACAGTAGGGCTTTCTTTTTGTTTTCTACAGCACTGGAAATGATTCTTTTACTTTGGGTTTCAAATACCAACACCTTCCTGCAAACACATTTCTCTACCACACTAATACAAATTGTCTAATTGGAAACCATCTTGAAGTTTACATCGACATGATTTAAGAAAAATAATTAGAACTGGGAATTCTCTAAGTTCAAACAAGCAAGTTCAGAGAAATCAGCATGAGTGAGTCAGTGATTGACTTAGTGACTGCTTGTCTTAGTGACTGCTTTTGTCTGATTGAATGCCTATGCATTAATTGAAATGCACTAAGCTGGTGAACAGCATTTAGCCTTCCTCATTAGAATACCAATCTAGTTACCTCTCTGAAACACATTTAATTAATTAATTTGACCTTTGTTAGTGGATTCATACAATACACCAAGCATTCCTATGAAATCCACTAATTAATCTCAAGAATTTATTAATTTTTTTAATTCAATTGATTATCTACTTTGATTCAACATACACACACACACAAAAAAAGAAAAAGTTTGATTATATAAGTTATTTTCCGATAATCAGATTCCACTTAAAATATTTTCTGATAATCAGATCACATTTAAAATATTTTTTAAATTAAATTAGATATTTCCCCCCACCCACATTAACATAAATTTTAACAAACTCTTTTGTTGAGTTGAAACATTTGATAATTTAAAAAAAAAAAAAAGAAACAAAATTATTTATCTATTAAAATGTACTTGCCTTTAGGCTTTTTTTAAATTTGGAACAATGGGTTTGTAGAGAAAAATTTCTAGTACAACTTTTGATTTAAAATTACCTATATGTTAGATTTCTTTTTTTTTTTTTAAAATATTACCATTTCTCTTTCTTTTCACAAGCATTTAAACAAAAAAACAACAACAACTATACATACAAATTACGCATACACATCTTTGCGTTTATAAAAAAAAAATGAACATAAAATAATAATAAAAATAAATTATAAGCATATAGCTAATATGCTAATACTTCAAGTTATAAGCCTTAATTATTGGCTTTTCTTGTGTGTGCGAGTATATGACATATCCACAGACATCTCTCACTTATTTTATAATCTGACTTGATTAAAATTTATATAGATGGTATACACACACGTTTAATGGCTTTATTACGTATTTTAGGCCATTTTATTATGTAATACCATCTTATGCTTGGCCATACAAAGTGTGCCTGTCATAATATATATATATTAGTGCTGTGTTAATTAAATATTTAAATTTATTGATTTATATTTGATTAATCATATGGTTTTTAAAATGAAACTCCTATCTGTGATTTATTGATTCTTATGTTCAAATTAATAATGCTGTGTTTACATTTGGTTTAAATTTTAATTTCACCTGAATTCCATCATAAGTCAGAAAATCACAACTTATAACATCTGTTATCATAAGGATATACAATTGTTTTATTGTTATACCTTTACTGACAAAGTGGATGTTACATTTGTATTAACAGTACAGGGAAAAAGTATCTGTTTCTATTTGTCTTTCATAAATACATTAGTACTATTTTTATTAAATATATATATATATATATCAATAATTGCTACAATTTAATAATAATTTAACAGATTCATAAATAAACTAATAGTTTATAAAAATGTGTTTACATTAAAGATTACATGTAAGTTGGTAATTTAACAACAAATAATACATACTACATTAATAATAGGAAAGAAAATAGATCACTATGCTTTATGTCAAAGATTTCATTGTGTGTTTTCTTTTTCATTTATGCTTTCAATACTTCAAAAAAAATTATGATGTTAATTGCTATGGAGAACAAAAGGCTAATTTATATTTTAATATGAAGCCTATGCACCAATACAACACATGTAAACGGTATTTCTCTATATTTCTCTATTTTAATTACATAATTAAATTATAAAGATAGATAAATCAATTTAGAAAATTTTTTTTCATTGTTTGCATTTTTATTTTACTCTTCTTCATTCACACCCAATATATATATGATAATGATATACATACAAAAATAGGAAGAGGGAAAAGAATAGAAATTGACTTCTGAATTTTTAGCAATAGTTAAAAATAGTTTTCATTAAAATATAAATGTTAAAACGGCATTTTTAAATGTATATAATCACTGAATTAATTTCAGTAATAGTCATGGAGTATTTGAGCACTAAAACTTTGGTCCAGGAATCTTGGTTATTGATTCAACAATTTCACCACTATATTAACTTTATTGAACAATTGAATCTTTATTTAATGATTTTAAAATTAACTATGATATTTTATAGATAAACAATGAATGATATATTCATATAATATGTTTACTTTTTTTACTATTTGTTGATGTTCATTTTAAAAAATTTCCCAATTCTTTTCAAAAAAGACTATTCTTATTACATGTTTGTTTTAAATTCTATCGTGAAAGAAATTTATTTTTTTCAATTAGCAGTTGTGTTTTGATGTAGAGAAGAATGCCAAATAGTTGACTTTTAAATAAAAAATACTTTCATTGGTAGAATATAACTCAGAATAAAATAAAATGGACACTAACAAGTGATATATTTGAAAATATATATTTTATTTTTGTATTTCTCTTTTATTTTTCTGAAGTTAGAATAGCTATATTTATTTATGAATCGCTACTAATAAATGAATGAATTTCTTTCTTTCTTTCTCTTCCTTTTATTAATTTATTTTCACAAAATATGAATGCAAAGTATTTATAGGTAAAGGGCAGCAAAACAGAAGTAATTTATAATTTGATAACATATTATTTGCAATTATTAAAAGTTAATATCTTTTAAAATTTTAAGTTTTTTTTTTTATAAGCAATTAGTAACTGAATTAAATATGTATTCCAAATTAGTTAAAATTAAAAAAGAAATTAATTTAAAATTTTCTAATTAATGAATTTAATTATTTGTAAATATATAAGTATATTATATATTTTTACATTGCTATTTGCAGAATTCAGATCGTTGAAGGATTTTTAGTTGTTTTGTTAAGCATTTTTAAATTAATTTACAAAAATTGAAACTGTCTTTAGATAAAAGTCAATCAATTTGGAGTTAAAATATTTAAAAGTAATAGATTTTCTTACAATTTGCAATAAATATTTATTATTTATACACTGATTTCTTTTTTTTTTCTTTATGTCTAATGTAGCTATGGTAAAATTAATTTGTTTTTATCAAAAGGAAAACTTAATCACATTAATTTATTTCAATTCTCATTAGTGTTTTCTAAATCAATTAATCATTTGTCTAGATATCTTCAAAGGCACTTCAGAATATTTTTCTCCTAGAGAGAGTAACCTTATATACATGTAGTAGCCTTTTTATTTCATATATTTAGTAAAATCCAAATTTATATATAGATGTAAGATAATGGAAATGATTTTCTTTCTCATATACTATTATTGTACTGGACCCTTATTGAGAAAAAGCATGTATATATAAAATATTTGTTTATACTTACTATATCAGATTTTAAAGAGATGTATTTCAAACAAGTGATATTATTAAGAATCAAATAAAAAAATATAAGGATTTAAATTTGGCTTTTAATAACACCCACTTATTAGAAAGCTAATCTTTTTAATTTCCAAGATTTTCTGACAAAGAAAGTTAGTATAATAATATAAACAGTATCATTTCCATTATCTTACATGTAATTTGAATATTGCAGAATTTATTAATATTAGGTATGTAACTTATTGTTTATTTACTCATTAGAGTGTTAAAAAAAAGAAACAACTATCTTCTGTTGTATATTTATTGAATGTATTAAAATAAAATTTAGTTTACATCTGGTATTGTTTAAATTTTATTTTTAATAATGTGCCAGTCCGTGTAATGGCTGTTTGCTGAAGATTCAGCACAGCTTACATGTATCACATGAAAATTATAATTTTAATACGATTTATTAAATTATAATTCAGAGGGGAAGTGGGAGGTACAGATATAGTACATAAATAAATGGGTTTGGGCTATATTATATTCTTATTATACCCACAGTACAAGTGTATGCAGTGTATATATCTTTTAATAATTTATTCGACTAGCAAACCTGTCTAAAAAAAAAAAAAAAAAGGGAAAATAAGTTGTAATATTTGTTTATGTGTAGAACAGTTTTTTGTTGTTGTATTTTACTACTTATAAATGTTTGAACACACATATATAGAAATGTATTTTTATTTTTTTATTATTTTCCTAAAAAAAGAAAAGAAAATTCTAAATAGTAAAAATTTTTTGCATTTATTGGAATTTATCTTTTCTAATTGTTAGAATGAGAGGGTTTGAAATTAATTAATTAAATTTGTAAAGGGAAAAAAACCTTTTTGCTAATTACAATCTACTTTCAACTGAAGAAAATGTTTTGTATAAAAGAATTTTCGGTTGATCGTGAATAAAGATAAAATAGATTTTATCTAAGAAAGGACTGTAAGCACAATGGGTGTCAAGTACTCAATATGGAAGCTTGCAAAAGTGTACTTTAATAAATAAAAAGGTAAAAGAATGTAGAAAGGTATATGAAGGTATAATTAAATTTATTATTAGCTGATGCAATAGCTCGTAGAGGGGGTATGACAATTGGACTGTTTGGGCTATATGTGCTGCTTACTGGGGGCTTTGAGTCAGTCGAGTACTATCTTGCTAAAGCGTGCGGACCAAGGGAGATTAGCCTACTAAAGAGTGCGGACAAGTTAATGCTAGCTTGCAAAAGCATTCCAATGGCAAAGATTTAGAAAGTTAAATCTTGTTTCCCGCTAGTCTAAAAAAAAAATGGAACAGTATAGATTTGTGAAAAACAATCCGACAGAGAGAAAGGAGAAAGTGAACTGTGTCTGTTAAAATTATAATCACTTGGTTATTTCCCAGAAAAAGAATTTGAAAAATTAGCATTTAGCAAGGATCGTTAAGTGGAGTTTGGAAAATGATCAACAACATGGATTCTCAATACGTTTAAAGAGAAAAAAAAAAACAAAAGACGAATCATAGTTGGAGAACTGCAATTTATTTAGGATCTACTTGCCCTAATCAGCCGTGTGCGATATACATATATACGGGAGAAGTATACTTACAGATCCGATAATTTGAAAGATGGCTCGATTATACGTTCCGGGTTATTATCCTACCATGGAGTAGACTTTCAGCCGTAGTACACCACCTGTTTGGCTATCAAGTCCGAAGATGCCTTAGAAGAAATAGCAGACCCTGATGACAAGAAAGACTCAAAGTATATCGGTGAATGGAAGCCTTATCTGCCCTATGAAGTAGCCGTGTGGCCCAGGAAGTTCGAATTGAATACAAGAACAAGTTTAGAGGCATATGTATAGTTGGTTATATATATATTTTTTATATTCTATTATATATATATTTTTTCTCTCTCATTTATGTTCTTTGTAAATTTTTTTTTTTATGATATATATATTATTACTGCATACCTTGTTATATGGATTTATTACTCTAAAGGGGGAAGGAATATAGGGCACACCCATTGTGTAATCTTTTAGATATTTTTTTTTTTCTTTTATATATATCTTGGGGTCATATGTATATGCATCGGTGGAGGGTAAATATAATTTAAATATTTTTTATATATATTGGACTTATATGTATGCATTAGTGGAGGATAAATATAATTATCTGGGGATAATAAATATTCACTTTTGTAATTAAAATCGTTTATAAGTTTTTGACTTGGCTTTAAAATAATTATTAAGTTATTAGTACAGATATATAGTTTTTTTTTTTAATCAAAATGCAAATCCACATAGTTAACCTGAAATTTATAGAATATAAAGTGAGCTAGATAGGGATAACTTACCGGGGAGTTGGATTGTTTCTTTTATTTTAGTCCGAACATCTCGAAATATTCATATTCATTAATGACTAGTCACATTTTAAACACTCTTTCGGGAAAGAAAAGGAATAAGTATAATCTTGAACGGGAGTGGCGCTAGAGACTGAAGGAAATATTCAGTACTCTTAAAGGTGTGTAAGGACACTTTAATTAGTCAACGTATAATTAATCGGCTAATGAAACAATTTAACAAGGAAGGTCTGGATGGGCCTAATTTTAGGTTCAATCTACTTCTTCTAATAATTTCTTTGAGGTATTTATTCATATTTAATCAAAAATATTTTAGAGAATTATTATCGATGTCCCATTCTGTAGCATACGTCACTTCATGCTCGGTGCGTATGAGTCTAACCATGCAAGACCACTACAGGGGCGTCAAACCGGTACAGAAAAATGGCGCCTCAATCGTGGTAAAGACGAACTAGGTTAAGATGAAAAAAGATAGTATTAGTAGAAATTTATACTATATTTTCGTGGTTTCAAAACAAATTTAGGACAGCTAAGTTAAGAGAACATTGTAAATGAGATAGGATTTTAATAATTGCGTAAGAGAAGGTTGAAATATACAGTTTTGATTATTTAGTTATAAGATTTTTTCTTTTTCGAGCAAAAATTTATTATCGTGAACGAAATAAATTATTAACAGAAGTTAGATAAATAATTCTGTCATTTATTAGGGCATATAAGTAGAATGGGGCATTTAAAATTTTTTGTTATATTATCACACGTTTGAGTAAATTGTCATTAGAAATCAGGGAATGTGCTTGGAGGAAAGGGCGATTAGTAGGGCATAGCGTAAGACATGGTGTACTGCGAATTTACTATACGAAATTAAATTAAATATTTTTCTGGAATTGAGTTAATAAACATTAGTATAAAGGTAAGAATACCTTGACTTTCAAGTTCAGTAAATTTAAACCCGTAAATGCTTACAAGAGCAGGGAAAATCAGAATGGAACAGGCAATAATCAGTGAAAGGCTAGTAAACCTGTCTGAAGAACAGGAAGTGGACTGTCAGAAAAACGAACTAGGAAAGGAAAAAGAATGCTTAAAGGAAATGATGGAAGATTTCGCAAACCTTGTGAAAAAGGAAATGGCTAAAATGTCAAAAGAAGTAGAAAGATGGAGAACAGAGAGGGCTAAACAAGAGGAAAATATCAAAAAATAGAGGAAATGCGAAGTGAATTAGTACAAGAAATAGATTTAAGATTTCAAAAGTGGGAAATGAAATGTGATAAATCTAAGCAAACTAAGGAGGATGAGATAGAAGCAAATATAAGAGATAAGCAAACTAAGGAGGATGAGATAGAAGCAAATATAAGAGATAGTCAGTCAGTTAAGTTAGGTCCAGAGGAGACAAAGCAGGACACAGAAATGGAGTACAAACAAAATAGGATGGTTGAAAATGTTAAAAATGAACAAGACAACCATATGGCAAATAGTGGAGATCATCTGGATGGTCGTATAGAAAAGACCAATGGAAGTGATCAGCTGCCACAATTAAATATTAACCAATTTTTAAAAATCCGTACATTTGAAGGAAAAGTGGGGGAGGCTCCAGTGGAGCATATAAGAAGTCTGGAAAATTACTTTAGGATAAACAAAGTAAATGAAATCAGTAAATTGCTTGTTGCCAGCGCTCATCTTAATGGAGACGCATTAGCTTAGTGGGAGTCTTTGTTTCATCATCCTCCAACCTTCAATCAATATAAGGATATGATTGTTAACAATTTCTGGAGCGTAGAGCATCACGAAACAGTTATGTATCAGGTCATGCAGGAGAAATACAAAAATAGTATAAGTGAAAATTTGGCACAGTTTTTCTGCAGACAAGTAGCAAGACTACGGACTTTAAGCGCATGTAATATGTTGGAGGATCGAATCATTAGAATTATCCGAGGTAATTTGCCTTCCCATGTTGCACAGATGCTAATACTGACGGGAGTAAAATCAGTTGAACAAATAGCTCACTGGCTAGACACCATAGATGGGAGAGAGCAGGATTGTGTGGTACAAGACATGCAAGAGAATACTAAAGGTACAGCCCAGCATTGGAATGTAAAGAGTGGGCTGCGTAAACACTTCATTGAAAAGGAAATGTCAAATCTGGTCTGTTCTTGGGAAGATAAAGTACCAGAATATGCACCACAGAGTTGTCCGAAAATACCTTTAGAAATTGAAAGAAAGAGGGGTCATTGCGATGTTAGACTCTGGTAGCCAGATATCAGTGATATCTGAAGAATTATACCAGAAAATTTTATCAGTAAACTCACGGATAGAAACCTTACCTTTAAAGGCAACACAAATCACCCTTGCAAATAACCGAAAAGCAAACCTTATACCCAAGCAAATATGGTTAGAATTACTTATAAATGGGAGGACAGTCTATCATGTATTTTTAATTATGGGTAGTTTAATTCATGACGTCATATTAGGGTCGGATTTCTTGTATAAGAACCAGTGTATTGTAAATTACAAAAAGGGAAGAATGAGCTACCAGGAGGTGATATTAAATTCTTGCCACCTCAGTTGCCAAACTTTGGGGAAACTTGTTGCATAAGTCAATCTATTGTAGATTTGATGCAAAAAAAATGAGTGAAGTAAAGACAGGATCTAATGGGGACAGCAAAAAACTCCAAGAGATATTCCAAGAGTATCATGAGATTTTTTCGGACAGTCCAGGGAAGATTAGAGGATATCAACAGAGGATCAAACTGAAACCAGGGGAACCATTTCAAGCACAGTCATACCCAGTCCCAAATCAATTTAAAAAAGAAGTGGAGAAACAGTTAGAGCAGATGTTGAAGGGGGGCATAATTAGTAAATGTTCGTCTCCTTACTGCAACCCTTTGGTGGTGGTTAGAAAAAAAGATAGGTCAGTAAGGTTGTGCTTGGATGCCCATCAGCTCAATAAGGTGACTATACCGGACTGTACAATCCCACCTCCGATACAAGAGTTACTGGGAAAATTTAAAGGGAAAAGAATATTTTCTACATTCGATCTAACTTCCAGTTACTGGCAGATAGAACTCCAACCAAATGATCACCAGTATACTGCCTTCAGGTATGGGGGATATTCATACAAGTTTAATCGTATGCCATTTGGACTGATCAACAGTGGTGCTGGGCTGCTGCAGTGTTTAGATCGGGTCCTATCATCTGATATCAAGAAAATTCTGACCATGTATGTGGATGATGTTGTTATAGCATCTGCATCTATGGAAGAGCATCTCCAGCAGTTGGAACAGTTTTTTAGGGAATGTAAAGAAAAAGATATCAAGATAAATTTAAAGAAGAGTAAAGTGGCCTCTGAGGAAATCGAATTTCTGGGTCATTTGGTAGGCCAGGAAGGAGTCAAACCTCATCCAGATAAAATAACAGCGATTGCAGATTTCCCAAACCACAGACAAAGAAACATATATGGTCATTTTTGGGACTATGTAACTTTTATAACAGATTTTGTGAGAATTTTGCTGGCCAAATGGAACCATTGCTCAGATTGATTAGAAAAGAGGTCAGATGGAAATGGACTATTGAACAGGAAGAAGCTTTTAAGCAAGTAAAGCAAAGTTTTTTAAAACAGGTTGTGTTGGATTATCCTGATTATGATAAGCCGTTCATTCTCCAGACCGATAGTAGCGGATATGGCCTGGGTGTCACTCTGTCACAAATTCAACCTGATGGATGAATTGGGGTGTTATATTTTATAAGCCGCTTATTGAAGGGACCAGAACTTAATTATATGGTCACTGAAAAAGAGGCTCTGGCCATTGTATGGGCTTTCCAAAAGTTTCACCCTATGTTGTTAGGCTCTCAAATAGTGGTGATAACCGACCATAAAAGTCTTGAGTTTCTAAATCATAGCTATCTTACTAATATCAGGTTAGTCCGGTGGAGTTTATTCCTGCAGGAATTTAACTACACTGTGAGGTATTGCAAAAGGGCAGAAAATGTGGTTGCGGACATCCTCAGTTGTCATCCTGTCCCTGCACAAACCCCGAAACAACTCAGTCTGGAGCAAGCATACATAGCAAGTACCACGATAATGGGAAAAGATGAAGACGTAGAAAAAGAATTAAGCCAACTACCTAAGAGGCAACAAGAAGACAGCTATCTAAATAGCATTTGGACAGAATGCCAGAAGTCTGGAACAACTAATTCCAGAGAGATAAGGGATAGATATAAAGTTGAAGGAGGAGTGTTATATTGTCAACTCAAAAAAGGCAAGGATGAATAGAAGGCGATGATACCTCCAAAAATGAGACGGGCTCTCATCAGTTATATGCATCGGTTGTATGGTCATTATGGAACGCCAAAAACCGAGTATTGTTTAAGACAGTGGTTTTACTGGCCATGGATGCACCAGGATATTATCACTGTACTGAATCAATGTGAAATATGTCAATGTACGAAACCACAGAATCAAACGTATGTCAGCCCAATGAAATCAATCATACCTGATGACCTGAATGAGGTGATGGCTATAGATTTTTATGGCCCCTTGCCGATGTTCAACAAAAAGAGATACCTACTGGTTACATATGATTTGTTTTCGAAATGGGTGGCCGCTTACCCTTTGGCACGCACCACCACCTGAGAAGTTACACAGGTATTAGACGCTGTACATTTTCCAAAAGTGGGGAAGCCAAAGACAATACTTTCGGATCATGGAACCCCTTTTGTGTCGGAGGAATGGAACCGATGGGTCTCCAAACGAGGTATCAAGAACCTGTTGACATCAATCCGAAATCCCCAGAGTAACCCCTGTGAACGAGTCATGCGGGAGTTGGGTAGACTTTTCCGTACCTATTTGCCAACAAACCATAGGGGATGGGTTAAACAACTACCTCAGACACTGAATTATATTAACTGCTCGGTAAATGAATCCACTGGGTTTACTCCCATGCGATTATACTTTGGAAAACACCCTCCAAAACTGTTTAAAACTAGTCTTTCAGGGAGCCAAGAGGGAGTCATTGACCGGGATCATGATAAAACACAAGCTAAGGCCCAAATGCAACGAATGAGCACTAGGCATAAAAAACGGAAGGGAACCCCTAAGTATACATTCCAAGTAGGGGACAATGTCATGGTTAGGACACCCCATGTTAGTGATCCAGGGAAATTTAAATTTAAAAAATTTTGTAATCTCTATGAAGGCCCTTTTGAAATTGTAGAGTGTTGCAGTGATAATGCTTTCTGGGTGAGAACGGAACAAGGGATTAAGGGCACCCATAATGCTCGGTCTTTGAAACCCTATGGGAAGGTAGCGATTAATTCAAAATTGACATAACTTGCATGTTAAAACGTATAATATAAACGCTGAATTTAAAATGTAAGTTATTAAAGAAGATGTAAAAATAGTTAAGTAAGACCATTAAAAAAGAATGGTTTCATTTTTAACAGTCTCATCGGGGACGGGGGTATTGTGCCAGTCCGTGTATAACGGCCATGCACAAAATGGCTGTTTGCTGAAGATTCAGCACAGCTTACATGTATCACATGAAAATTATAATTTGAATACAATTTATTAAATTATAATTCAGAGGGGAAGTGGGAGGTATGGATATAGTACATAAATAAATGGGTTTGGGCTATATTATATTCTTATTATACCCACAGTACAAGTGTATGCAGTGTATATATGTTTTAATAATTTATTCGACTAGCAAACCTGTCTAAAAAAAAAAAAAAAAGGGAAAATAAGTTGTAATATTTGTTTATGTGTAGAACAGTTTTTTTTTTTGTTGTATTTTACTACTTATAAATGTTCGAACACACATATATAGAAATGTATTTTTATTTTTTATTATTTTCCTAAAAAAAGAAAAGAAAATTCTAAATAGTAAAAAATTTTTGCATTTATTGGAATTTATCTTTTCTAATTGTTAGAATGAGAAGGTTTGAAATTAATTAATTAAATTTGTAAAGGGAAAAAACCTTTTTGCTAATTACAATCTACTTTCAACCGAAGAAAATGTTTTGTATAAAAGAATTTTCGGTTGATCGTGAATAAAGATAAAATAGATTTTATCTAAAAAAGGAATGTAAGCACAATGGGTGTCAAGTACTCAATATGGAAGCTTGCAAAAGTGTACTTTAATAAATAAAAAGGTAAAAGAATGTAGAAAGGTATATGAAGGTATAATTAAATTTATTATTAGCTGATGCAATAGCTCGTAGAGGGGGTATGACAATTGGACTGTTTGGGCTATATTTGCTGCTTACTGGGGGCTTTGAGCCAGTCGAGTACTATCTTGCTAAAGCGTGCGGACCAAGGGAGATTAGCCTACTAAAGAGTGCAGACAAGTTAATGCTAGCTTGCAAAAGCATTCCAATGGCAAAGATTTAGAAAGTTAAATCTTGTCTCCCGCTAGTCTAAAAAAAAATGGAACAGTATAGATTTGTGAAAAACAATCCGACAGAGAGAAAGGAGAAAGTGAACTGTGTCTGTTAAAATTATAATCACTTGGTTATTTCCCAGAAAAAGAATTTGAAAAATTAGCATTTAGCAAGGATCGTTAAGTGGAGTTTGGAAAATGATCAACAACATGGATTCTCAATACGTTTAAAGAAAAAAAAAAACGAAAGACGAATCATAGTTGGGAGAACTGCAATTTATTTAGGATCTACTTGCCCTAATCAGCCGTGTGCGATATACATATATATGGGAGAAGTATACTTACAGATCCAATAATTTGAAAGATGGCTCGATTATACGTTCCGGGTTATTATCCTACCATGGAGTAGACTTTCAGCCATAGTACACCACCTGTTTGGCTATCAAGTCCGAAGATGCCTTAGAAGAAATAGCAGACCCTGATGACAAGAAAGACTCAAAGTATATCGGTGAATGGAAGCCTTATCTGCCCTATGAAGTAGCCATGTGGCCCAGGAAGTTCGAATTGAATACAAGAACAAGTTTAGAGGAGCGTGTATAGTTGGTTATATATATATATATATTATTTTATATTCTATTATATATATATTTTTTTCTCTCTCATTTATGTTCTTTGTAAATTTTTTTTTAATGATATATATATTATTACTGCATACCTTGTTATATGGATTTATTACTCTAAAGGGGGAAGGAATATAGGGCACACCCATTGTGTAATCTTTTAGATATTGTTTTTTTTCTTTTATATATATCTTGGGGTTATATGTATATGCATCGGTGGAGGGTAAATATAATTTAAATATTTTTTATATATATTGGACTTACATGTATGCATTAGTGGAGGATAAATATAATAATCTGGGGATAATAAATATTCACTTTTGTTATTAAAATCGTTTATAAGTTTTTGACTTAGCTTTAAAATAATTATTAAGTTATTAGTACAGATATATAGTTTTTTTTTTTTAATCAAAATGCAAATCCACGTAGTTAACCTGAGATTTATAGAATATAAAGTGAGCTAGATAGGGATAACTTACCGGGGAGTTGGATTGTTTCTTTTATTTTAGTCCGAACGTCTCGAAATATTCATATTCGTTAATGACTAGTCACATTTTACACACTCTTTCGGGAAAGAAAAGGAATAAGTATAATCTTGAACGGGAGTGGCGCTAGAGACTGAAGGAAATATTCAGTACTCTTAAAGGTGTGTAAGGACACTTTAATTAGTCAACGTATAATTAATCGGCTAATGAAACAATTTAACAAGGAAGGTCTGGATGGGCCTAATTTTAGGTTCAATCTACTTCCTCTAATAATTTCTTTGAGGTATTTATTCATATTTAATCAAAAATATTTTAGAGAATTATTATCGATGTCCCATTCTGTAGCATACGTCACTTCATGCTCGGTGCATATGAGAGTCTAACCATGCAAGACCACTACAGGGGCGTCGACCCGGTACAATAAAATCTCTTATTAGTAATGCCATCTTTTAAAAATCTGAAAGATAAAATATCAAATTATCATTTTATATTTGCAGGCTTTCTGATAAAGAGTTTTATTTTGCATATAATTTGTAAGTGCTGTATTTATTATATTAATACATGTGTGTGTAGATAAGTGGATAAATGGTAAAACTGCCTTTAAATAGTCGTCTGCAGTTTGTTAGTTTTTTCAACATCCCTTTAAAGTTGAATAATCAAAGATATTATTCGTCAGTTTTGTCAAATGCCCTGATACTTCGAATTTTAATGATTTTTCTATCTCATTATACCCTCTAGCTAATTATATCTAGATACTCATTTAGTGATAAATTTTGGATGAGTATCTAAAATGTCTATTATCTGATTATTTGAAAAAGACAACAACAACCCTAATCTTATTTGGACCTTCCCCCCTAAAAAATCATGTTTTATCTGGACCATATTTGAATCACATACTAGTTTCATAATCAGTAATAAGTTTTGCATCATGGCATAAACATATTTTATGATTACATTTAGTGCAGTGAATTTATCCAATTGACATAGATTGACCAGGATTTTTTTAACCATCAGCTAAGAATGAATATGCACATATCTACAAGATGGATGCCATATAAAATAGTCATAATATAATTTTACATCTTTATATATCGGTTAATAAATAAAGGAAAATTAAAAACAAAGATAAACAATTAGCTAAATAAGATAAGTATATTGGGGATAATAAAAGATTGAGCATGTGTGTGCAATAAAGGATTTGATATGCTACTGAAGTGGCGATAACACATTTTAAAAAACACATAACTTATCATCTTGATGACTAAATAAAAGATAATCAACTATAAACATAGGAGGATAATCTGCAGCTCTGAAGATATCATTATTCATTTTAAATAGTGGTCCAAAATTATAAAATATAGTATTGTAAAATGAAAATTGCAACATCTATATGTGCATGATATATAAGCATCCATATGACAAGTTATAAAGAATTGTCAAGCCACTAGTTCAGTAATTTCTGATGTTTGTAAATTATTTGGATAGATTGGGGAATTTAAATCAAATTTGTCTCTATTAATAAGCTGAGTGGAGATGATTAAAATGTAAAATTGTAATAATGATTTAATTCAATATTTATGATAGCATAAGGCAATTAAGGAAAGCTACAAAATTTTTAAAATGGAAAGCCATTTTTAAAAACTTTATCGTTTTTGTATTTTTAATAAATATATTTAGTACAATTTATGGTAAATAAATCTGGTTGAAATTAATATAGAAATGCAAATTGCTCACCATGAAATTATTTTTTTTAATTATGAAATAATTACTTTTTTATTTTAATAATTTATTTAAACATTGATAATTTTAATATTTAAGTTTCAATAAAATTAATACATATATTTATTTATTAAATCATGAAAAAAGACTAATGGGGGAAGGGCAGATGATGTCAGGATGGATTATCAGAAAGCAAACTGACATATTTTTGAAATTATGTAACATTGCTTTAAATTTCAGATCAAAACAAATATTGCATGAATGGATTATAGGTGTATAATGAACTAAAAACAAAATGTCAGTTAAATGTTGAATCACAAATTAGTTCAGTTGTCAGGTGAAGTGAGCTGTCAGTGGAAGGAGAGAAAAATCAATGTTTAAAGGCATTAAGCAGTATAGATTAATTTACCAGAGAATTAGCTAGATGACCACAAGAAAACAGCTACTATTATATTTACTGATAAAATATTGCTAAGCTAGCATTGAAAGTTTACACTACTGTTTTCAATTAGCATTATGGCAAAGTTTTTTATTGAGTTATGAAGATATATGTTGCTGACAAACTTTAGTTGAGTTATTATATGGAAATGTAATCACTGATGGATTACTGGAGATTTAGATCCTAAAAAGTGTCAAGCGTTGTTAGCCGAGAGGTCATCACACCCGCCTTGCAAGCAAGTAGTTGGTTGCAGACATGTGTGGGTTCGCGTCCCAGCCGATGCTATGACATATAAAAAAAAAAGAACTCTAGGCTACCTATAGCCTTAATTATAAATAAATTATCTCTCTGAGTCAATAAGTTGTCTACCAACTTAGAAGAACTGTGGATGAAAAAAAAACTATTAAAAAAATAAATTCAGCAAAACTACAGATATAGGGGAACAGCTGTAAAAAGTCTAACACTTGGAAGAACAACTTACAATATGAATGACTGATTTTATAAAGAAGAAGTTTATCTTGAATATTTCAAAAATGTATTTCTTGGAATTAGACCAAAACAAGATGAAAAAATATATAAAGAAGATGATACTAAAGATAATATCAAAGGATAATACTAAATAGTGAATTACTACTTCCACTTGATTTAAATTTTACTTTATAACATCTTCAGTAATTACAGTTAACTAAAATATTTTTAATAAAATAGCATTCGATTGATATCAGAAGTAATTTATAAACCTTCATTATTAATTTTACCCTCTCTTTTTATGATTGTGTGTGTATATATATATATTAGTTGTTTTTTTAACCAATATTTGTTTAACATGAAATCTAAACAATGTAAATATTTATAGAAAAATGTATCACACCTAACTTACTATAAATAATTAATAAGAAAATTTTTGTACAGTATGAGCGTAATCTTTGAAGAGGGTAAGAGGGGTTAAATAAGGTAATAAACTCTGCCAATGTTATGGATACTTATATATGCTCTATGTTAAGAATGATCTTTGTATATGAATGCAACATGATTGTTGCATTTCAAATATTTTTGTCATTTTCATAAATCATTTTATTATAGAATTGTTTTAAAGGTTCAATTGTTACATCTCACCTTTATTCCATTCTTTATAGTTGCACAGCACACATTATATTTATACATGTCATTGTGAGTCATCTGATTTAAAAAACAGAACTGTTAAGTGCTCCAGATTATGTTATACCATGAATAACAATAAATGAGAATAAACATGTAATGAATTAAAAAAAATATTATTCAAACCTGAAGGTGATGCCATATAATGTGTAGAATCATTCTCATTTTCAGAATGAATAAAGCTGATTTACACTAGACAATATTCTTTTCTGATCAGTCCAGAGAAATAAGATGGATTATTATTAGGGAATATAACCATTTCATTAGTATTACTTCATTAAGATCATATTTTGAGTAATTAAATTATGTAAATCAATGCTGATGGTTGGTTTCTAATGATTCAGTTATCAACTAATAATGTGATGGATGAATTAAATTTTTGTTATTATGCTTAAGTAGGAAGATAGCTTATTATTTTCTATTCTGTATATAATAAGTTACGAGCATTAGTAATAAAAAAAGATATATGACTTTATTGCTCAGGAGTTTATAAGAAGTTTGAATTTTGGCCTGTGAGCATCAGAATCAATCCTGGGACCTCCCAATCCCAAGTCAGATGCTCTACCTACTGTGGCAAACTGTGCAGAATAGAAACAGTAATGATGAAGTTTAGTGAAAAATTCTGATTCTTTTTTTTAATCTGATACAGTATGTATAAATATGCATGTATGTGTTAATCTTTTTTTTTTAATTAGCAATTTTATTAATTGATTATTGTAACTAAAAAATAGTATATATTTACTTTACATGGTTTCAATATTTATAAATCATAAATAGTTTATTCTCCATTTACATTTAATGAGACAAATGTTCAAAATGTAATTGCAACAGTGGAGTTTTGACGGCAATTTAAGAACATTTTGAATCACATGTAAATACCAATATATTTTAAAGCATGCCAATATTCTTGAAATTATCCAAAATATTATCTCTTATGGCATTCACGTAGACTACAATGAAAGCTAAAGAAATCAGATCAACATCTTTTCATCGTTCAGAATACACATTATTTATAGAATGTGTGTTTCTTTTTATAGATTTGCAAAGGCACTATTAATTTGTTATGCACATATAATGTTCAAATGGTTTTGTATGTATGAAAAAAATTAAAAGTTTTTTAGTTCTTCAGTGTATATACTTGCCATTATATGGGTATTATGATTAGTTCCCATTTCTGGAGATGACAATAATAGATTTGCTTTCTGTTAACACTGTCTTTAGCAACAACAATCATTATTGAATTATCCATATTTTCCAGAAAATGACAAGCGATATCTTGTCAAAATGTTAGTATTATATATATAAAAGTTAACATTCCATTATTTGAAATGCTACTTAAAAATCAATTTGTACCTGAGTCATATATCTTGTAAAAATCATTTTGAGAATTTCTTGAAATTCTGGATCCTTTATGAGATATGAAACATATCATTAAAAGTTTTAAACTTCAAAATTATAAAATTTTAAAACATTTTGAGTAACACAAAACTTTTTAAATAATACTTTTAAAGTTAATTATCCTCTGTTGATGAAAAATATGCTTGAGTATCCTAGATCATATGCTAAAATCTGAATATAGAATCGCTTTTGTTTATCAAATATATAAGAAATCATAAAACTTGCTATCTGCTACAGACATTCAAGAGAATATATTTAGTTTTATCTTTGGTATTATTAAACCTAGTCAACATATATAAAGAGACATATGTACTATGAACATCCTAAAAATTTGCACTCGTGAAGAGATTAATAAACATTGGATAATTTTCAGTTAATTAATAGATAACTTATAATATACAGAAGTTTCTCATTCACCAGAAAAGACAGTTGATAGCAAATTTATCTATTCATTTATTGTCATCATCATCACAGTAATAATCAGTCAGCCTATTACTTGTTTCATATAACATAAAGAGACATATGTTCCATGAACATCCTAGATATCTGCACTCATGAAGAGGTTAATAAACATTAGATACTTTTCAGTTAATAAAGTGATAACTCACAATATATAGAGATTCCTCATTCACCATAAAAGATAGTTGATAGGAAATATATCTATTTCCATTATTGTCTTCATCATTGTCACAATAATAATCAATTCATTTATTTAAATAAAAAACAATAGTTTATAATCAATTATAGATGGCAGATAACACTAAAGAATACACACTATTTTAATAGTTAAGCAAAAAGCAATAATACATACATATTCACATATAATATAATAAATATAATATTATTTTGAACTTTATATGTAACCCAGTCTTGATCAGTGAACTAAACAGTTTATAAACAGATTAGTAGCCCACTTTACTAGATTGTTCAGCCAATATAAAATATCTATGGTTATATATAACTAATCAAAAATGATATTTAGATCTAGGAATATTATAAAATTACTTAGGATTTAAATTAAAATAATTAACATTAATAAAAACTTGATTATATAAATAGGTTAGCCTAACTAAAAGAGAAAACTTATAGAAAGAAAAACAAGAAGGTTGAACAGCAAAAAAAAAAAACAAAAAAAAAAACAGCCTGAGATTGGGGTACATGAGATTTAACAGGATATCTGAAATCATATCAGGTGAAATAATTTGTTCAGTAACAATTTTGAAAATAAATGTAATATTTATAAATTGATTTCTAGAACTCAGTTAAAAATCTTTACTATTCAAAAAAAATATATTCAAAAAAATTATTGATAACTGACTGAATTAAGTCATAATCTCATTTAAAATTATAAATCTAAATGATTGAACTAAATTCTATAATGGAAAGAAACAAGGAGATAAATAATTTATGTTTTATATCAATATTGAAAAGATAAACTTTACTTAAATATGGCTACCATGACCTTAAAATTAAAAGTCTTAGTAACAACATTTTCTATACGATAATGAAAGAATCCATTATTCAGAAATAAAATTTCCAGATTTTTTTGAGAAGAACAAACTTAATTTTGTAAGAATTAATAAAATATGAAAAATCCAAAATCTCAGATTTCGTAGAAAATAAAACAAATAAACACTTATTAAAATTAATGGATATATTTATTAGATCCTAAATTTGTGAAAATTTCTCTGAACAAAAATGCAATCAATCACTAAAAAAAATTTCAGGTGATCTTTAAGATCATATAAATATTTAAAAGATACAAATGCTAAAATATTACCCTGATGATCAAGTAAATTATGTCATGTTCAGAAAAATTTCATTATTAAATTTAACATATGCTGTACAAACACTAAGAAAAGATTGAAACAAAACAATCAATTTATGAGAAAATCCTATTTTGTATAATTTGTGAAGAAGAATAGTGTGATCAACTTTATCTAAAGATTTGCTAAATCAAAATAAATAATAACAAATCTCTACAGATCTTCTTTTTCATGTACTATATGATTAAACCACTGATTTAATGGGTACACAAGCTGTTTAAACAGAGGCAAAACTTTCGATACAGTAACACCACTCAATGCAAGCCAGATTAATCTATGGATGCAGGAAGGTTTGTGCATAAAATCCCTATCTAGTGCCTATATGACTATACAAGCTAATGAGTTTAGATTGAAAACATTATTGTGTTTTCATTTTGGATTCAAAACTTTACAGTTAGCTAAGAAGGTAAAAGGTGGCTGCTGGAGGGTTGGTTGCATTAGATCTTAAGATCTAGGTGCAATGCTCTCAGATCCAATGTTTCCCATTGATGAAAGCCATAAGCTAGAAACTAGACTGGGGATATTGGGTGAGTAGGCACTAGATAGGGATTTTATGCAAAAACCTTCCTGCATCCATCGATTATTCTGGCTTGAACTGAGTAGTGCTACTGTATGGAGAATTTTGCCTCTGTACTATGTGATTACATATAGTAAAAAAAAATATTTTTTACTGATTCATTAGATATAAATTCATGCTATAAAAATATATATTGTTCTACTTATATAAGAAATCATTTTATTATAAATGTATTTTTCACAAATTCATGCAATAGTATGTAAAGTAGAGAAATACCTATAGTTATTAACACAAGTTGAGACATTTTAAAAAATTGGAATCATTGTGGTTTATTTGAGAAACCTAGAAAAAATAGAAGTGTTTAACAATTAATTAAAAATGTAAGAAAGAAGAAGCCATAAATTCTGCCAAATCTTTATATATGGATGGTGCATTATCATGGTCTAAACTAGAATGAATTTTAAGCTGCTTTATGGCTACAATAACAATCATTATAAGGAATATGATGTTACATAATGACTAGTAGCAGATTCATAAGGTAATGTATTTGTAGAATATGTTGTAGATTGGTATACAACTCAGCAAAAATGCTTCGAGAAACCATCAGCAGTTAAGAAGATATCATGTTTTGCTTTTTTATTATTATTACCTATGTTAGAATTATTAATAAAAGTCAAAAATTCTTTAGGATTATTAAAAATATTATTTTCTATTCTTAATGTGATTTTGTAAATTCGTTTGTATATATGTTTAGCCAGTCTTCTGAAAATTAATAAAATTATTATAAAAGTAGATATTCTGTGTTTTGAAATAAAATAGTCTGTACTGGTAAAATTTCTTCTTAATAATTTTAATGAAAATGTAAGCGAATCAATGTGGAACATCATTCTAGAAAAAAAAAATTAAGAAATATATAATTCAATTAAATGATTAAAATTCTGCAAAAGATAATATAAACAATAATTAATATCGTTCTAGATATATAAATAATTTCAATTAAATTTAGAAATATGTTTACAAAATCCCAAATAATTTTCATTTATATAATCTTTTATATATATATAATAAATAGGAGTCAAAATTTAGTAAAGTGCGATCTAATAATATAAAAAACTCAATAAGATGCTGAACATCAATAGGGAAAGTCACAGAGACAAGATGAAAATTACATTAACTATAGAAAAATTATTTAAAACATAGTCCAATATATATTGAAAAGCATTTACAAATGATTACACCCCCTCTCCAAAAATTTGTAAACAGTAACATTCTAGAAGCTTTAGGAGTCAAGAAAAAAAAGCATAGTACTTCTATACTGATGGAAAAGTGAAATATTTAAATCACCAATAATAAAAATAAATCTGAAATAAAGTCAGAAAGTTATCAAGATCTAAAAATGAGATAGTGGGTTTGAGCTATGTGTTCTCTAAAATAAGTTTTAAATTTTGGTTTAAAATTATTTCACATCACATAGAGAAGAGGTAAAATGCTCTTTATAAGACATCTTTATGAAAAGCAGTAAGAGATCTATCTCCTCAAGTAGCATTTTCCATAGATCTAACAATGTTTAAAGCTTAAAAAATTTATTATCAAGGAAAGAATGATTAAAAAAATTGGCTATTTATTTAAGTTACTGTAAAAAATATAAGCTCAAAATGTTCTTTTCAAAAAAATTGCTTAATGTTGGCATATTTGGTTTATACTTTTTAACACGCATATAAAAGCAATAAAAGTTTTAAGACAATAAACATCACATGATCACCATTTCCTATGCTTGCTCATAACTGTTATTAAAACAGGCAAAACTCTATACGTATTGCCACTCAGTGAAACCAGAGAAATCAATGTATGCTAGAAGGCTTGTGCATAAAATCCCCATCTAGTGCCTACTTATCCAATGTCCCCAGACTAGTTTCTGGCTTGTGACCTATATGACTATATAGCTTGGATTGAAAATATTAGTGTTTTCAATTTAAGACTCATAGTTTTGAAGTTAAATAGAGATGAAAGGTGGCTGCTGGAGGGTTGCATTAGATCCTAAGATCTAGGTGCAGTGCTCTCAGATTCAAGGCTCCTCACTGATGAAGGCCATAAGCCAGAAACTAGTCTGGGGATATTGGATGAGTAGGCACTAGATGGGGATTTTATGCACAAACCTTATGGCATCCATTGATTACTCTGGCTTGCACTGAGTGGCAATATGTATAGAGAGTTTTGCATGTTTTAATAAAAGTTTGTTATAATACCCAGAAAGAGATTAAAAAAAAACAAGAACAATAAAAAATGAGGGATAGGGAATAAGAAATCCTAGCCAAAAATATAATAGGAAAAGTAATTTAAAAAACTAATGAAAGTACTGCAAAATCACAAATTAAAGGATTTTATTTCATTATGCTTATGAAGAGGAGCATATATATATATATAAACAAGAACAACATTTAGTATTATTCATATTAACTTTATGATAAACAAATTTTGTTCTCAGATTAATTTCAAGGAACATTTTTACATTATATGAATTAAGATTCACTAATATTAGAAAAATATGTATTTTATTATTTTTGTGTTAAGATTAGAAATAATATCAACAAATAACTTAGGAAAATTAGAATTATGAAAGCTTGAAGATATGTTTACTTTTTTTGTCATTGAGGTATGAGGTATGCTACTTTTCTTATACTAGATTAAAAAAAACTATTTGTAATGATCTATACTATAATTAATATTATTATGAAGTTCTTTTTTTAAAAAAAATTTAATTTCTGGATATTGAAAATAAAATAAATGTGTTCTATGCAGTGCTGGTTTAACCCTCTAGCAGGCCCTAGACAAAATTTAAATTGGGGCCCCATTTATATTAATTGCTTATAAAAAAAACAAAATAGTGTCACTTAAATTTTTTTTATTAATGATAGACAATACAAACAATAATAAAACAATAATTTTATAATAAAAGTTTCTGATATAATGAAAAAAATATATAATTATAGTCATTAACCTTTAAAAAATGTACATTTCTTGTTATTGGATTTTTATTTCAGAAAATTGATCAAGCATTGTTTAAGACCTTCATCTTTCCTGCCCTATTGAATTTCTTAAATAATTTTTAATTTGTTTTAAAACAGAGAAAGATCTCTCTTCTGTTGTATTACTTACAGGCATAGTTAAGTAAATTCTTAACAATATTTTGGTATTAGGAAAAGAAGATGCAATGTTGTTACTTTTATGAACTAGTATACATCATTCTTTACAAATTTTGTTTTCTCACCATGAAAATAAATTGTGTTAGTTCATTGTTTAATTCTCTGACATCAATGTCATTGAAGTAAACTTTATTTGTTTCACTTGTATAAATTCAATATATTAGCTTCAAATTCTGTAAAAAATACTTGAAATATTTTGTTAATTTTATGAAAGTTTTTGTATTTCACATCAATTTCACTACAAATTTTGTCACAAATAATTAAAAATTTGCTTGATCAGTTAAATTGATATCTTCATCAGTTTGGTTTTCATGAAAAAATTGTTTCCATTTTCTAGGTCTTTCTTTAGTATAAGCTTAAAATTTGATGTTGGATATTGTTAATGCCTCATTTTTAATTTTGTTATATTTACCCCTTAAATCATGTATATATTGCAATAAATTTTGTAGAAAACTTATATGGGTCATTAAATTATTATTAGAATATTGTATGGATTTGCTGATGCATTCAACCTTATCAATATTTTGTTTCAGATAACAGTCATTAAAATACACTCAAATTTTCTTATTTTTTTTTTGTCAATGTGTTTTGCTTTGGCTTGAATAGAAGAATTTTATGACTTATCTTGAAAATAGTAAAGCATGGCACTTTTATTTTATTATTTTAATTTCAGATTTCTTTTACTGCATCTGCTCCACATGACCACTTATTATCACATAGTTTCTTGACAGTAAAATGTAATCTCATTTTGACAAATTTAAATTACAAAACATTTCAATAGCTAGGCAACACGAATATAAATTCGATGAAATTAAAACATAATGTAGCTTGCAATCAACATTGAGCAACAGTATTTCGAAGTAAATTAAGTGAATGTGTTGCACAAGGCACATAATGGACTATTTCATTATACTGTTTAATTCTCACTTGCAGCCCTTTACATTGACCAGACATGTTTGATGCATTAGCATAGCTTTGTCCTCTGCAGTCTTTAATATTTATATCTAACTAATTTAGGTGGTTCAGTACTATGATTTTGAATGATGCATCGGTATGTGAATATATAGGTAAGAAGCCAAAGAAACACTCCACACATTGATCATCATCTAACAAATAGTGCAACATGATAACTTGATCAACATGCATTATATCAGGTGTGTAATCAACAATTATGACATAATATTTTGATTTCTTAACTTCTGTTGTAAAAATGTTTATTTTTTACTAATAATTTCAATTAATTTATCATCACATATTGTCACTGTTAAATAATTTACATTTTGTTTTTCTTTTGAGCATATGAGATCCTAAAAATTTATCAAACTCAGCTAGGAACTCCAATGCTCCAATATAATTTTCACTAGATCCAATTGATAATCTGAAACAATCATTATCACCATGAAATGCATGTGAATGTTTTCCTAAATTTTTTATAGTTGCAATCACTTTTTGAAACACTTTCAATATTTTCCCTTCCAAATAAAGAGTTTCAATATTCATATCAATACGACTGTGTATAGAATGGAGTTTTTGTGTGTTCCATTGAACATCCATACTGTTCAATGTCTTAATGGAAGAAAAAACTATATAACAATAAATTAATTTACAGTACATTAACCATTCTCTTTCAATTTTTCATCGTTTGAAAAATATCTTTTTTTTTTTTTTTTAACAATCTTGTAATTTTTTTTCCAGCTTCTGCAACAGTTATTTTTAATGTATTTAATAGACATATGTTTGACAGTAGTTTGTTTTAATTATGAAATCTTGCATAATGGAATTAAAATGTGTTGGTCACATGTTTGTCTTCACTTTTGTTTTCTTTTTTGCTTCCTGTCATATGCTGATTTAGATTTTCTTCAATTTTTTTCTTCATTGATGAATGTTGTTGACATTCTTGCTATTTCATTTGCATAATGCTTTAACAATTCATTTTGTTGTTCAATTTTCTTTTTGTTTTCTTTTTTTATTTTCTATTATACACCAATCCAAATCTTCAACTTTTTTCTTTTCATTTATTGATGTTGATATGTCTGCATTCTTTTTTGTAAAATACTTAAATAATGCATCTTGCTGTTTTAACTTTTCTTCCTCTTTTTTTCTGCCTTTCTTTTCTTTTTTGAAATCCTAACTTTTATTGATAGCTTGTATGTGGTATTTTGTGGAATTCTGATAAAAAAATACTAAAAAAAATTGTCATAGAATATAATGATATTAATTATATAATTTTGTACTTACATGTTTTTTATAGATTAATTAGTTTTTTTCTTCATATTTTGATATTAATTAGTAGTAAAATGGCACATGGGAGGAGGGGTTAGTTGTGATATTTCAAATAAGTAGATTGTTTTTGTTTTTTTTTTTTAAAAAAAAAACAATATTTAATTTAAAATAAAATTAAAAATTAATATTTAAAAATTTTTAAGTTTATAAATTTTAACAAAGTTGAAAATCAAGATTTTAATCCGTAATTTTAAGATCATCACCTGAGAAAAAAAGAGAATCAAAAAATGTTAAGTAAATTTATAAATATCATTAAAAATATATAACGAGTTATTTATTTATATAGCGCTATGTTTTTAAACTGTAATAATAATAAGAGATCACTTCACTACACATAGTGTATAAAAAAAGGGCAAGGCATTCATTATTAGCATAAAATTTTAATTTATTCTTATTTTCGTTTTTTTTATTTTAAAAAAATTATTATTATTATTTTCTACACTGAAGCCAGGCCCTCTGAATTGTGAGCCCTAGTCATTTGTCTTATTTGTCTATTAGTTAATCCGGCACTGGATCTATAAGTAGAAAATTATAGAACAGAAGGAGATTTGGGAACATTAATTGTACATTTACATATCTTGACATTAATAGGTTTGGAGGAGGATAATGAATAATAATAATAATAGTAATTTATTTAATTATAAACATACAATAAAATTCAAAAGATAATTCCAAAACAAGATGAGTCTTGTGTAAGAGAGTCATACATAAATAATAGCTATCAAATTTACAATCAGCAATTTCAAAAACTTAATATATATGAGTCTTGAATAAAATATACACCATACCAAATTTACAAATGTTAATATAAAAATAACACCACCAATAAAAAAAGCAACTTATTATGATAACCCAAGTTGCAAAAATGAAATATCAGCAAAGTCTAATGAATAGATAGTATTACGATTACATTATAAATTAAAAGCTTGTATGTAATGTTAACTGAAATATATATATATTATTGTCACCCACTATTAATCCACTATAGGATGAAGGGCTCTCCAAGTTCAATAGTCTATCTTCAATCTCAACCTCTCTTCTCCACATCATCCCCACACACTTCCTTATTTCATTCATTCATCTGACATGTGGTCTCTTTCTGGATCTTTTACAATCTCTTGGAATCTAGTTTAATATTTCAACTGTCCATCTATTATCTTTTCTAGCAGTATGTCCACCCCAACTCCATTTCAGTCTTTTAGTTTTTTCAATGATGTCAGTAACACCTGTTTGTTCCCTTACCATTTTCAATCTCTTCTTGTTACTCCTAATATGGCATCTTTCCATATCTTTTTGAGTGGTCTAAAGTCTCTGTGTTGATTTTCTGTTAAGTGGCTAAGTCCCAGAATTATAATTAAGAACTGTGAAACACATTTATTAAAAACCTTCCTTTTCAAACAAATAGGCATACATTCTTTTAATATTAAATTATTTCTACAAAAAGCATTTCAACCAAGTTTTATTCTATGATTAATTTCATCCATTATATTTCTACCTGTATTAATAATCTGACTAAGATATTTGTAGTTGTTAACTTTTTCTAATTCATCATTATCAATTTTTATTTTTATTTTTTTAACGTTTATCTTTAGTCCTACTTTCTTACTTTTACATGATAATTCTTGAAACATTTCCTGAAGCTCTGAAGCATTACTTGCAAAAACAATTACCTCATCTGCAAAATTTAAATGATATCTATTTACTTTTATTCCTTCAGATTTTCATTTTAATCCACAAAATATGTTTACAGCACTGCTGTAAAAAGTTTTGGAGACGTGGAATGAGACTGCCATACACCTTTCTCAATGGTAATCTTCCTAGTATTATTATGTAATCTAATTATTGTTGTTGCATTTTTATAAATATTCTTCAGAATATGATAATATCCTGGGTCTATATCTTGATGATCCAATGCTTTAATCACTGAAGAAATGCTTATAGAATCAAATGTCTTTTCATAATCTAAAAATTTAAAACATAATGGGAATGCATATTTATTGGTCCTTTTTATCATTTCTCTCAATATTTGAATATGATCCACTGTACTAAAAACACTTTTAAATCCAACTTGTTCTTTTGGTTGGTTGAAATCCTAAGTTCACTGTAGATGAGTTATAATTATCTTGCTAAAAATTTTGTATAAAACTGATTAAAGACTGATAGGTCTGTAATTTCTAATATCTTCTTTATTAACTTTTTAAAATATTAATATTGCAGTCTTCCATTTATGTGATATATATTTATTATTTAGACATTTGTTATATAACTTAGTCAAAAAAAATTTCTATTTCTTTACCTGCTTTTTTAAAAGATATTACTTATAATTCCAGCATTTCCCAGAGCTTTTCCCTTTTTTATAAATATAATTGCATGTCTCACTTCTTCATTTAAAGTCGTAGGCAATTTAGAAAATATAATAGTTGTAGGAGGTACTTTTTCATGTTTTTTATTACTATATAATATTTGATAAAACTCTTCTAAACATATCATGATGTCATCTCTCTTTTTAGTGATAGTTCCATCTTTTTTTTTTTTTATTGCAGAAATAAGTTTCCTACCAATATCAGAATATTGTTTTATACTTTTGAGACTTTTATTCTCTTCTGTAATGTTCATTGCTAGCTAATATAATTATACTTTCTTATATCATTATCAATTCTTTTTTGCACCATTTTATAAAATTTGAGATATTCAATCCTTCTTAAAGCATCATTTATATTTATTTTCATATTCCTTCTTTTCTTCATAAATTCTCTAGTTTTTATAGAAATTTTATTGGTCAATTGCTGCTTTTTTTTACCAGCCATCTTTGTTGGAGTTTTTAAAAGTATATCAGTTATCTATCTATTGATTTCATTCAAATCTGAATTATGAATATATATTACACCATAATATTATCATTATACAATGACAAATTAAACAATCACATTTTTATTATAAAATATATATGTTCTTCAACATTATAAATAAATTCATAAACTTCTTATTTCTTTCCAAAAACGTTATTTCCATATATTAACTAATGAACTTATATATAAATTCACATATTATACACTTTCCAATGTTTCAACTGTTTTTTCCCATCATTGCAGGCATTTTCAAACTAGACTTAAACAATATTTAAATGATAGAAATTCCTATGTGTATATACATTATAAAGAATTTGGACATAAAAATTTTAACATAAAAATGTTGGAAAAGGTTAAAAACTACAGAGAAAGGATGATAAAAGAATATTTTTACATAAAAAGATATAAACCTATTTTAAATAGAATTAATGGTGTAGATAAGGAATGTAAAATAAAATGTAATAAATATGGAATGTTTAAATAGTATTTTTTTTATATATGTCAAGTGCGGTGGCCTGGAAGCGAACCTGGGCCAGCTGCTAACCACTAGGCCACCAACGCTTGACGTTTAAATAGTATTTAAGTAAATTGTTAAAGGATAGAGAAAAAAAACATTTACATTAGTTTTTTAAATAGATTTAAAAGTATAGATAGGGAATGTAGATAATTGATATGGAAGTCAGATAAAATGGTTAAAGGAAGAAATAAATTTGTAATTAGGGGTGGGTTAAATGGATATAAATAGTTTTTTGTTTATTGGTGTTTTAAATGGTTTTTAATATTTTTGAAAATTTATACCTAATATGTAAAAAAGGAAGTTTTATAATAAAAGAAGTAGAGGGAGGGAGAAGTAAGTAAAAATATAATTATGTATAATTAATATGTTTTATTATAATGGATTGAATATGTTAATATAAGAAAGAGATTTTGTATTTAGAGTATTGTGTAAAGATATGTATTTTTTGTTGGTAGATCTTTGAAAACGACTGTAATGATGGAAAAAAAATAGTTGAAATGTTGGAAAGTGTATAATATGTGAATTTATATATATGTTCATTAGTTAATATATAGAAATAAAGTTTTTGGAAAGAAATAATAAGTTTATGAATTATAATCTGAATCATGTTCAAAATATACTAATATTTGAAAACAAATATTTATATATATTACATATATTTTGAAAATAATATAGACATCAAACTTAATTTATTATATATATATATATAATTATCTATACTTGTAAAAAATAGTAACACTCAATACACATTGGACATAAGTCAATCTAATTAATCAGTAGTAATGTGGACATTTTTTTTTACAAAATATATAATGAAGACAGAATGTAAAGTATAACCATCTCAAATAGAAATATTTATAAGATAATGTACTTTAATAACAAGTAGTATAATTAAGTAATAAAACTGATCTAATAAGAATTTATTTAAAATAATTATTAATCATTCTGATGTGATAATAATTCAATTTAATTTTAGTTAATATATCATGTAATAAATTCATATTGCTATAAAATATAAAAGTAGACACACTAAAAAAAAAAAAATGACTGCACATTATATTTTCTTTTAAGTATATCAAAAGTCTAAATAAAAAATTCTACATCAATAAAGTCTATGTTGTATATATTAACTGAATTAAAAGAAAGCATTTAAGAATATTGGAGTTGTAATTATGACAATAAAAAAAAAGGTAAGGGGGAGGCATATGTTTGCATTTTATTTTATTTTTTAAAAGTGTGATATTAGATAAAAATAATAATTTTATGTGTTTATAGATTATATTCTCTGCTTAAATTAATGTTTTGCAAATATTTGAAAAATTGTTTGAATTTTTAATAGATTTCTATTGGCTGGGGAATTCCAGATAACTACACCATATTCTAAGATTAGAAAGGCCAAACATGCCAGAAATCTGAGTTTGATAACTAAATTGTCTGCCAAACCTTAAAATCGTATTTATAATTTTAAATGCTATATTAATCGCATGTGCAATGCAAAAATAAAAGGATCCATTGCTAGCAAACAAAATGCAAAAATTTGTTTGGAAAACTAAAGGATTTATTTTAATGTTTCCAATACAATAAGAAAAATTTAGAAATCCAGGTTTTTTTTTTAACAAGTCACAATCGAATATTTTTCTGCATTAATGATTATATTTTTTCCACATCACTGATCATAATTATTTTTGTTCATTAAAAAAATTACAATCATTAATGTAAATATAGAAAAATTGTTGTGAGCACCTCTAAACTATAAAAATATGTTGAAGATTTATTTTTAAAATTCACATAAGCAAATCGGTTCTTAATGTAGAATTCAAGCCATTTAATCAAATTTTCAGAAAGACAATAAGTATGGAGCAATTTAACATGAAAAAAGTTATGGTCTACTTTATTAAATGCTTTGGGCAAATCAAAATATACAATATCTAACTTTCACTGACTTCAGGAGAATATGTTATGTGATCAAAAATAATATTTGGTTGTTATCGAATAGCTACTATATCCCACTCGATGGCATAGTTTTCATGCTTAAACTATAAAATATGATCATTCCTGGGCTGTTAATTATAATCATTTTGATGTGTTTTTTGTAATGCGAAAATGAAAACAAAAGAAAATCATCTTTTTTAAATATTAATTAATTTTAAATATTATTTTTTATTAACGTAAACAAATTAAATGATAATAATAAATGTAAAATAAAATAAACAAATTACAATTTGATTCGTCTTTTTTAGTTTGCTTTTTATTACAAAAATCAATTTTCTATCGGAGATTTTTTTACTGGGGTTACGGCTTTTTTTTTTGTTGTTTACCGCTAGTTTTTATTTCAAATAGAATGATAACTAAAAGTAAAACTTGTTACGCTTACATTTAGGGTTAGTTTTAGGGTTAGGATTAGGATTAGTTTTAGGGTTAGGATTAGGGTTAGGATTAGGGTTAGTTTTAGGGTTAGGTTTAGGGTTAGTTTTAGGGTTATTTTTCTGTTGTTTGTAATGTTAAAATAAAAAATATCAAAATCGTATTTTTGTAAATATTTTTTTTTACTAACATCTATAAAATAAATGATAACTATAAACGTAAACTATATTCAACAAAGTATAACAGTAGTTGGAGAAAAGAAAGAAACTAAAACTTTTTTAAACAAGGACAAATATATATAATAAAATGTTTAATATATGTTTTTTATGACATTTAAAAAAACCGTGCACAATTCTACTTTTCTTATGGGATATTTTTGTGTTAATGCTCTTTTTTATTTCAAAAATATACACACGTTACAATTTCTTTGTCTCATGGAATGTTATGAACAGTACGTTACTTGACTCGTTACCTAATTCCAAATAACTTTATACATATATCTCATCAACATTTACTATTTAAAAGTTTAATACACTATGGTGTAAAAAGTCTGTTAATTATTACTTTACAAAATCGGAACATTTCAATACTTTAAAATAAAAAAAAAATCCAATGAAAACAACATTTCCATCCAATTCAAAAAAACACACCCTCTCCCCAAGCTGTAACCATTTTATAAACTGTGTGAATCCGGAAGATGTATTTGCTGCGTAAAACATACATGCTGTACTGCGACGCGACATAGCGGCTCTGCAATCTGTAGCACAACAAAAAAGTTGTATTATAGAAAATGCAGGTTCAAAGGTTTCGGCCACGGAAACAGCATTTTTATGTGTTTTAGTGTGAAAACAGCGCCATCCATGGGATATAGAGCTACTCGACGACAACCTTTGCTTCAATAGATTTGTAAGGCAAAATCCATAGTGTGTTGAAGTTAAGGAAGTACCAACATCAGTGATAATTATGTTATAAATGTATCTTTCAAAAACAACACCAGTAGGTACCCAGCTACATTCTCTAATAAGCTTGAATAACTGAAGGCCAGAGATGGCAAAATTGCACACCCAAATATATTTGCTGCTACATGGTCACTATTAAAAACCTAAAACAAATTATAACCTCAAAAAACCAAATTACTTTTGCTGTAACAAGAACAATTTTTTTTTTGTTTACATATCTCATTTTCAACAATTTTTTAAACACCACATCTGTGTATTGAATAGTCCAAAGGATATATTTATTTCAATCAGAAAGTATTTTAAACTGATGAACTAAACCCTCAGACAATGAAAATAGAACATAGGCAAGTACACAGTTTACAAGTTTACATTTATCAGATACCTGCCTAACAATCTATTTGAACTGTAGCAATAATATCTATCTGTTTGGTCCAAAGCTGTGTAGTTTTCAACAATATAACTTTTTATGAACAATAAAGTTTGATTGGAACACATAAATAAGTAAAAAAAAAGAAGAAATCATTACAAATAATAATACATGTATAATTGCTAATGTAAATATTTCTACACTGTAAAATATTTCTATTTAATCTTATCTCCTTTAATTATACTATAATCATCAATGTTAAAAATGTACCCAGTAATTAATAAATTGTAAACCTATTTGAACTGCATTAAGTTTTCTAATTGATAACACATTTGTTAGACCTGTCACGCCATTGTAACACTGGCCAAACCATTGTAAAAATTCATGTAACCTATTTATTGTACAATAAAGTATATTATTGAAACACAAAAATTTATGTTATAAGATGATCATTTGAAATAGGTTTATAACAATAACTACAATAATTAAAATCTCAGAACAATAGTATTACTAATCTGTGTATTATACATAAATGCAATGTACACATCTGTCAACATTAAACTGCATACATATTTTACTGATATTTATTAATATTAAAAACTATATGATTGACATGTTTTTTAAAATGATTATAATATCATAATTCTTAATTGCCATAATTAGTATTTTAAAATTTCCCATTTATTTTAAATATCAAGTAATGTTAAACACCAACAGCTTTTTTTCATTAAATGTTTTAACTTTAAAAACAAACTTAATTTCATTCTCTAAAAAGCTATGATATCAATGACCTTGAATAACAGCTAGAAAAAATAAATGATTACATTTTTTTGTATGTAGTAATTACGTTAAATCAATCAAATTTTTTCTCTAAGCTTCTGAAACCATGTAAGACCAGGAAAGATTTGAAGATTAGGAAAAGAACCATGATAAATTTATATCAATGGGGAGTGTGATGAACTTCAACATTAAAGTTATCAACTGAAGGAAAAAAACTTGGATTAACTAAATAAAAAGTATTGAGTTTAGCCTATCTCTTTGGTGCTTAAATATCATTTGATCTCCCATATAATAAAAATATATTTCTATTTTTTTCTTTATGTATAAAATAAACTTGATAAAAGCACAAGCACATCCATATATATTTGGTTTACCTTAAAATAGAAATAACTCATTATATCTTATAGATCAAAGACATAATATCTATTTCAAGATAAAAGTGACATGAGCATATCTGTTTACTTCTATATTTGAATTAGTAAAATTGTGTGCCTGATATATATTAAACAAAACATCAGTCTTTCCAATTACATTCAGCATCTTTGATATTAGCAGTAATTCCTTCTATAATTATACTCCAGGACTAGTTACAGTGCAGTTGAGTAATCAATGAACACAAGATGATGAATCCCTAGAATAATTTGTAGATAGTGAGAAATACTTAATTTTTCTACATGCTCACCACCGATATTTTACCTCTTTATATTACCCAAACTAAAGAAAGACTAAAGATATAAATATGCTAAGGTTTTGAATTCAAGATAACTTGCTTGTATAATTATATAGCTCTGATACTAAGTCAGAAATTATGTTTTTAGTAATTTCAATTTAACTGTAGACACTTACTGAACCTTTGACAAGGATGTTATTCACAAATATAAAGCATCAGCAATTTGACATATAATTGTAAGAAAGTTCTGCAGATTTTATAAAATATTGAGAAACTGTTTTTTTTTTTTATATTTATATAAACAGAGACAATAAGTATGCCACCAACAAATTATTCTTTAGCCTCTATACCAATAATTAAATAGTACGATATTAGTTGCCAAAATGTTTACTAATCAACAAATATAGGTCAAATTTAAAAATGCCGCCCAATAATTACACAATAAAACATAGTATATGAGCAAGGCAAATATATTCGAAAATTACCCAGTCTCAAGTATATTCACACACACACATATATATGCACATAATAATACTACCTAATTAAAAATCTGAATTTACAAAAATTAATTTTGTTTAAACTTTTTTCATACAAATGTGTGATCTCAGAATTTTGTATGCAATCTTTCTATAAGTGTAAATGCCTCCTTCTCAACCCCCCCCCCGCTACTTACATTCCAAAAATCAAAAATTGGCCTAGAAAATATTACATATGTACATTAGGCTTTCAGGCCTTAGTCATCATCATCATCATCAACCATTATCAATCCACTGCAGGATGAAGGTCTCTCCAAGTTTAATCCATCTTCTCCGATCTTTAGCTTCTCTTCTCCACAACACCCCTGCACATTTTCTTATTTCTTTCATCCATCTCACATGTGGTCTTTTTCTGGGTCTTTTACAATCTCTTGGAATCCAGTTTAAAATTTCAATTGTCCATCTATTATCATCTCTTCTAGAAATATGTCCAGCCCAACTCCATTTCAATCTTTTAATTTTTTCAATAAGGTCAGTAACACCTGTTTGTTGTCTTACCCATACATTGCGTTTTCGATCTCTTCTTGTTACTCCCAACATACATCTCTCCATACTCCTTTGAGTGGTCTGAAGTCTCTGTATTGCTCTTCCATTAAGTGTCCAAGTCTCAGATCCATAAATAAGAACTGGTAAAACACATTTGTTAAAAACCATCCTTTTCAAACACATAGGCATATTTCCTTTTAGTATCAAGTTATTTCTACCAAAAGCACTCCAACCAAGTTTAATTCTATGATTAATTTCCTCCATTATGTTTCCATCTGTATTAATAATCTGACCAAGGTATTTGTAACTGTTAACTTCTTCTAATTCTTCATAATCAGTCTTTATTTTCATATTTTGAGCAAATCGATTAAACATTACTTTCGTCTTTTTAACATTTATCTTTAGTCCTACTTTTCTACTTTCATCTGCTAACTCCTGCAATATTTCCTGCAGCTCTGAAGCATTATTTGCAAAAACAACTACATCATCTGCGAAATCTAAATGACTTAAATACTCTCCATTTACTTTCACTCCTTTAGTTTCCCATTTTAATCCATAAAATACTTCTTGCAGCACTGCTGTAAAGAGTTTTGGAGATATGGAGTCACCTTGTCTTACACCTTTCTCAATGTTGATTTTTCCAGTATCATTATGTAATCTAATTGATGCTGTTGCATTTTTATAAATATTCTTTAAAATATGACAATATCCTGGATCTATACCTTGATGATCCAATGCTTTAATCACTGAAGAAATGTGTATAGAATCGAATGCCTTTTCATAATCTACAAATCCAAAACATAATGACAACTCATATTCGTTTGTCCTTTCTATGATTTCTCTCAATATCTGGATATGATCTATTGTACTAAAACCACTTTTAAATCCAGCTTGTTCTCTTGCTTGGTGGAAATCCAAAGTTCTCTGTAGACGAGTTGTAATTATCTTGGTAAAATTTTTATATAAAACTGATAAAAGGCTGATAGGTCTGTAATTTCTAATATCTTCTTTATCACCTTTTTTAAATATTAATATTATTACTGCATTCTTCCGGTACATCTTTATCATTTAGACATTTGGTATATAACTTTGCTAAAATTGTTTCTATTTCTTCACCTGCTTCTTTTAATATATCAATTATAATTCCATCATTTCCTGGAGCCTTTCCTTTCTTCATACACTTAATTGCATGTCTCACTTCTTCATTTAAAATTCTGGGCAATTCGGAAGATGTAATAGATATAGGAGGTACTTGTTCTTTATTACTATATAATTCTTGATAAAAATCTTCTACCAATTTCATGATGTCATCTCTCTTTTTAGTAATAATTCCATCTTTTTTTCTTATTGCAGATATAAATTTCCTACCAATACCAAAATGTTGTTTAACATTTTTGAGACTTTTATTTTCTTCTACAGCTTTCCTTGCTATTTCACAGTTATACTTTCTTATATCATTTTCAACTCTTTTCCGTACTATTTTACAAAATTCGAGATATTCAATTCTTTTTAATACATCATTTTTGTATATTTTCATATTCCTTCTTTTCTTCATAAATTCTCTAGTCTCAGTAGAAATTTTATTAGTCAATTGCTGCTTTTTTCTACCAGCTATGTTTGTTGCAGTTTTTAAAAGAGTATCAGTTATTTTCATATTAATTTCATTCAAATCTGAATCATGTTCAAAATCTCCTAACACTTGAAACCTATTTGTAAGTTCTAATTTAAATTCATTAGAATGTTTCTGAAGATTAGGAATATCAACTGTAAATATTGTTTTTCTTAATAATTTTTGTCTCTCTAGTTTTACATTAACACGTAACTTACACCTTACTAATTGATGATCACTTCCTGTTTTAAATTTATTAAGAACATTACAATCTTGAAATATGTATTTTCTGCTAGTCAAATTATAATCCAATTTTGCTGTACCTTCATTTGGATGCTTCCATGCCCATATCCTTTTAACATTTTTCTCAAAAAACGAATTCATAATATAAAGTTTTTCTTTTTCTGCAAACTCCACAAGTCTATGTCCTCTCTCATTTCTATTACCATAATCAAAATTACCTATAGCAATTTCATCTTTCATTTGTCTACCAATTCTAGCATTAAAATCTCCCATAACAATTTTAAAATGTTGTTTACTCTGATCAAAAGCCTTTTGTACATCCATATAAAAATCTTCTACTACTTCATCACTATGAGAACTTGTTGGGGCATAAACCTGAATTATCTGCATTTGGTATCTGCTATTAAGTTGTATAACTAATCTTGCCACTCTGTCCGATACACCATCAATCTCCACAATATTGTTCTTCCACTTTTTATTTATAATGAATCCTACTCCACTTGTATTTCCAATATGTGTGCCTTTATAATAGAGTATATGTTCACGTTTTAAATCAATTGTTTCTTCTCCTTTTCTTCTAACTTCACAAAGTCCAATAATGTCCCATTTAATATAAGACAGTTCTTCTGCTAATTCTTGCAATCTTCCTTCACTTGAAAGTGATCTGCAGTTGTAAGTACCTAAATAAAAAGTCATCATCAAATGGCAGCCTGGGTCCGCAATCAGGAGATTCTTAGCACCCTCCCATTTGTATTATTGCTGATTGGATATTGCACATTGCTGTACATGTTTTCATTATGAAATAAATAATGTTAATTTAATAAAATCTTTTTCCATTCTGTTTCATTAATACATAGAAAATAAATTTCTATGTTCAGAGTCAATTAAATCTTATATACGAGAGTGACCATAGTAAACATTTTTTTAAAAAAAACAGATTTTGTAAATTAACCTTTCGATTTAGCAGGACGTTAGAATTTTGACTTTTGACCAATTTGCCTCTGGTGAATTTTTTTGTAATTTATTATATGTTAAAATGCATGTAAAATGGTATATTTTATTATAATAAATTTTCGCTGAAAAATTTGCGCTAGAAGGTGGGAAATTCAAAATTTCTGTGCTTACAATAGTCATAAGCCCCACCCTGACATGTTTAGCCATTGTCTGTTGCCAAGGCTGTAAAATTTTTGGTGTTTTATGACATTGTTTAAAATAAATAGTTCCAATGATCAAAAATGTGTTTATTTGTGAATTTATTACGGTTTTAGATTAAAAAAAAAAAAATTTACACTATATTTATTAGATATCAAGAAATATAAATTATTAATAACTTATTTTGACTTGAAACACTTTATTTTTAAAAATATAATGTTTTATTAGCAGCAACGGTAAGTCTGGCCTGAAGCAATTTACAAGTTTAGTTTCTACGTAAGCAATCTTTTTATATTTACAAGTATGAAAATATCACAATTTTGCAATAAATATTCAAAAATTTTAAACTTTTAAAGAATAATTTATTAGGTATAAGATAAATAAATAAATATTTGTTTGGATGTTTAAAAATAATAAGAATTAAGAAATATTTTGTTGATTCTATAAACTGAAAATAATCTTTCTAGAAACGATGACATGTAAACTCTTTGTTTTGAGTATGATCTCATTTTTTTAATATTTCCAGAAACAAAATATGAACATTTAAAATTTATTTTGGTAGTAAACAAAAATATCTATCAAATGAAGTCAAATTTATTATTTTCTGATAGATAATCATTTTATCAAATATTTTATGTTGATGTATGAGACAAAGAAAAACATCAGAAAATGCTGAAATGCAAGAAAGTTCTAAGAATGCTTTTATATGTCTGTATTATTTTGAATATAAGCCATACTTTTTTTTCAAATTTTTGATTCTTCAAAGAGGGGTACAGATTAAATATTGAAGCAAAAAATTTAACATCTTATTTCTGTGAATCTTTGCTTTACACTATACATGCACATAGTATTATGATTGTTTTCTATATGGAATAGCATGTTAAATCTTTTTAATCAATATTTTTTGGATTGATTTCTTAAACAGCTTTAATTTTCTCCAATTGTTACTTTAATGTTATTTTGCCAATTTTACTGGTATTTGATCAAGAAAAGTTTACCAATAACCTTTGGAATATTTTTACAATTAACAAATCAATGTAACAATAAGATAAGAGGCTGCATTACAAGATTCCTACACAAGAGAATATCTGTCAAAATTTTGACAATTCCAATATGTTTGTTTTGAATTTTTAAAGTGAAAATGAATGTTTTAGATCTTTTAATGTTATTTTGCCAATGTTAACAATTCTGATATTTTCATTTTAATTTCTAAAGTAAAAACATATTTTAGAATCTTTTAACACTATTTTGCTGATTTTACCAGTATTTTATTGAGAAAAGTTTACCGAATAGTCTCTAGAATATTTTTACAACTAACAAATCAATATAATAATAAGATGAAAATCTGCCTTCCAAGATGCTGATTGGTTGATTGTTGCTCTCTATATAAGAGAGCACATGACAAAATTTTGACAGTTCTGATGTTTTTATTTTGATTTTTAAAGTAAAAACATGTTTTAGAATCTTTTAATGCTTTTTTACTCGTATTTTATTGAGAAAAGTTTACCAAATTACTTTTAGAATATTTTTACAACTAACAAGTCAATATAACAATAAGATAAGAGTCTGTCTTCTAAGGTTATGATTGTTTGGTTATTGTTCTCTACATAAGAAAGTGCCTGTGAAAGTTTTGAAAATTCCGATGTTTTCATTTTGATTTTTAAAGTGAATATGAATGTTTTAGAATCTTTTAATGTTATTTTTCCAATGGTGACAATTCCAATGTTTCTCTTTTACACATTTTAAATTTTTTTCAGAAAATTTTGTAAAAATATAAATTATTAGAAGAATAATTCAGATTTTAATAAAAAAAATGTATTTTTACATGGAAGCAAATTGACAAATAAATTATAAAATTCAGGTGCAATTTAAATGGCCTGAAGATGATGCACCTGATGGAATAGTGAAGACAAGAATTAAAAATTCTAAAAGTGAAGATGTAGAAAGTGAAAGTACTATATATCTGAAGATTTGCAATAAATTAGATGAATTTATTGTATTTATATTGGTTTCTTATTTAAGAGTATACATGCAGCTTAAAGTCAGGGTTAATTCCCCCCACCCCAATTTTTCAGGCTTAAAATCCTACTGCAATTTAAATTTGGGGGCAGCTTATATTCAAAGTAATACAGTAACTAAAAAACCAAAAGCAACTACTAGTTACTATTTTGCTATTTTTTTTTCATTCACACACACAACAAAATGATTGTAGCAATAAGATTAAAAAAAACAACCTATAAATATAAAAATTTTAATTTACAATAATTAAATATAAATATATCAAATTTATTAAGCGCAAACAGATAACATTATAATAATGTGAAAGCTAAAACCTTCAACAGATACGCTTTAAACATGCTTATGTGATAACCAATCAGATGCAATAATGACAGCACATGGACCCCTCAATTCTTTTTCTTATAGTTCTGAATTGTGTTTGAGAATTGAGGAGTCTATGTGATGTCATTATTGCATCTGATTGGCTGTCACATTAGCATGTTTAAAGTGTATCTGTTGAAGGTTTTAATAATTAAATATGTAAATTAATACACTGTACAGAATTACACACATCTGCACATATATAATGTAATATATAAGGGATTGGAACTCAAGTGGGTCAGCAATATGAGATGGCATGGAGAGTTGAGGGTCATGTGAAAATCTGAGTTCGAATCCCTTATATATTATAATTAAATATGTAAAACAATAAGCATATTTTTGAATTATTTGAAACAAATTCTTTGCAGTATTAAATTTATTAAGATTATACTAAGTAATGGCACTAACCATAGCTTATTCCCTGCTCTTAATATTGTGTGCTAAAATCTAAATGCTTAAACTTAACTTCTAACAAAAGTTCAAACATACACAGTAAAAAGAAATAGTCTAATAACATTTTGTAGGGGGAAATGTTCTGCAGCACCTTCCCTTTCACCCTCATGAATGAATATCAAAAGAGAAAATATTATTCACCAGCTTTTCCAATTGCTGGTTAATTAATATCTATTTAAGAATATCTAAATGTCTATTTTTCAACTAATATTGAATAGCTAGCTATCCAAAAAAAAAAAAATCTAAAGTCTTGGAACCTGAAAAAAACAAAAAATCAATTATTATCCATTTGGGCTTTGAAATTCTCATACATTTTTCCTTCAGAAATTATGGCTCATTAGCTACTATAACTTGTGTTATAAGAATAGTATTTTCAGTATTGATAAACTGCCGTACTGTATGAATTTTATCAACATTTAAAAATAAAGATGTACCATCATTGATAATATAAAAACATATTATTTCAAATTTTTTTGATATTGTTTCAGCAACATTTTACGCTAAATGTAAATCTTTGCAGCAGTTTTATTGATATAAACTCAGAAATAAAAATGCTTAAATATTATACCCCTGATAGGGCATTTTAGACCACCTACATGAGCAGAACCATAAATAAAATGCATATTAAATTATTAATAAATATTTTATTTAAACATAAATTTTATACAATTCTATATACATTTAAAATGTGAAAATATAGTGCTTATGATTTTTTTCTTTTTTTCTCTCACTATGGTGAAAGTGATTTTTGTGCTTTAAATTCAATTTATTCAGAAGCTTCTAAAAATTTATTATTAATACTAATTAAATATTGATATTTAAATATTCATTATTTTAATTACTAATATCAACAATAATATTAGCCTTATGGTTGTGCATTATTATCATTAGCTTCCTGAGCCACTTTTCCTTCAGTTAATACCACTAACGTGTTATAAAAAATGCTTTCTAATAGGAAAAAATAAAAGTAGCCATATAAGTTAATCGGTTATAAGCGTTTGTACATAATTATAAAAAAAAGTTATTGCATATAATATAAATTATTAAATATTTTACTGTCAAAAATAAATAAATAAAGATATCTAGCTTCCTATGTCCTATCTTTTCTCTACATACATCAAAGATACCCAACATTGCTAATTTCTTTTAGTAGCTCAGCTAAAAAGAAATATGGCAATGGGAAATGATAGAAATTTTATAGTGTATTTGAATTTTCAGCTAACGAAGTGCCTTGATTCTATTTCTTACATATATATATATATGAAAAACAAAAAACAAGTTAAAAACTTGCTAACACTTGTATTTATGTCAACAGATGGCATTCTACCAAAAACACCGTCAAGCGTATGTTTACATAAATGTCAGAGCAAGCATTCACTATCTCTAACTTTAATTCCACTTTCAGATCATGATTTCAAGCTATTTTCTATCATCAGTGAAAGACAGGAATAAGAAACTAGATCTAAACACAAACTCTGAGCATTTATGAAACAGTTTCTATTCAGCTTGCAAGCATGAATCTTTTAGACACGTAATGTCTTCAAACTCAGCATAGCAAGCCAGATAGCTATATGGGTCTGATATCAGTTCAGCATCACCACATAGTAGAAGCCTCTGCAATATATATCATAAGGTCAATGATATATATTGCAGAGGCTTCTACTATATGGTGATGCTGAACTGATATCAGACCCATATAGCTATCTGGCTTGCTATGCTGAGTTTGAAGACATTACGTGTCTAAAAGATTCACACTTGCAAGCTGACTAGAAACTGTTTCATAAATGCTCAGAGTTTGCGTTTAGATCCAGTTTCTTATTCGTGTCTTTCACTGATGATAGCAAATAGCTTGAAATCATGATCTGAAAGTGGAATTAAAGTTAGTGAATGCTTGCTCTGACATTTACGTAAACATACGCTTGACGGTGTTTTTGGTAGTATGCCATCTGTTGACATAAATACAAGTGTTAGCAAGTTTTTAACTTGTTTTTGTTTTTCATAAATGTACCTTTGAGGTCTTTCTAGCAATGATATATATTGCAGAGGCTTCTACTATGTGGTGATGCTGAACTGATATTAGACCCATATAGCTATCTGGCTTGCTATGCTGAGTTTGAAAACATTACGTGTCTAAAAGATTCATTCTTGCAAGCTGAATAGAAACTGTTTCATAAACGCTCAGAGTTTGTGTTTAGATCTAGTTTCTTATTTCTGTCTTTTACTGATGATAGCAAATAGCTTGAAATCATGATCTGAAAGTGGAATTAAAGTTAGAGATAGTGAATGCTTGCTCTGATGTTTATGTAAACATACGCTTGATGGTGTTTTTGGTAGAACGCCATCTGTTGACATAAATACAAGCGTTAGCAAGTTTTTAACTTGTTTTTTGTTTTTCATAAATGTACCTTTGAGGTCTTTCTAGCAATGATATATATTGCAGAGGCTTCTATTATGTGGTGATGCAGAACTGATATCAGATCCATATAGCTATCTGGCTTGCTACGCTGAGTTTGAAGACATTACGTATCTAAAAGATTCACACTTGCAAGCTGAATAGAAACTGTTTCATAAATGCTCAGAGTTTGTGTTTAGATCTAGTTTCTTATTCCTGTCTTTCACTGATGATAGCAAATAGCTTGAAATCATGATCTGAAAGTGGAATTAAAGTTAGAGATAGTGAATGCTTGCTCTGACGTTTATGTAAACATACGCTTGATGGTGTTTTTGGTAGAACGCCATTTGTTGACATATATATATATGCACTCATGCACACACTGGAGTTATAATTAAATTATTTGATATCCAAGATTATTGCTTGGCTTTAAAATTTAATGGAAATGAAAATTTTCATTCTCATTAAAAATGCTTACAATTATATATATACATGAAAGCTGTCAAAACTTAAACAATACCAATAACAATCGATAATATTAATCAGTTGTCAAGGCAATCTCCTTATTACAATAAAGATGGATACCATATATATATATATATATATATATATATATATATATATATATATATATATATATATATATATATATATAACACCAAACCTGCCTAACACTATACTAGCAATAATAAAAATGAAAACCATAAAACAATACAATACTAGATTAAATTCAAAAATTTTACCAAAATCCTTTTACAACCATGGTTTCATCTACTACAAATAGACCTTCTCAAGTGAAAATTAAACTATAAGAAATAACAAATATATACACACAATCTAACCTTCCCATAATTCATTTCAAACTCCACCTTTCCTTAATATCAAAAGAAGTCTTCATAAGGTTGATAGCCTCAGAATCAAGAAGATTTATCATCAAAGTCTCCTTTATTCTTTTTTTTAACTCATTCTTTTCATAAAAATAACCGAAGCATTGTCAAATAATATTGTATGCCCTGTATTCAATTCATGAATATATAAAGCTGAGTTAAGATACCTATGTTTAACTCTACTTATATGAACCTTAATCCTTTCATTAAGACTAAACTTACTCTGGCCTACATAAAACTTACCACAACTACATGGAATCTTATAAACAATACCAGGAATACACCTACTATCAATAGACTGTTTAGAACCATTAAATAATGAATTCAAATCAGAACCCTTCTTCCATGCAACCTTCCTTCCACCCAACAAATGACTATTTTTATAAACCAAATTATAAATTGAAGCCTTAAATGGTAATGACATATAATTATTATCCTTACCAACAACATTCTTATCATCACAATCATGACTATAAACATTATTATTAAATCCAACTTTTTAAATAAAATCATGACTATAACCCAGTTCTACATATTCAGCTGCAAATTGACTTCTTTGAATATCAGCATTATTATTAAAATTATTAAGCCTTCTATTCCTACAACAAAAATTCAACAAAGACATTTTTTTATGTATAAAAGGCTGATAACTATCAGGCCTAATCATATTCCTCAAATTTTTAGGTTTTATAAAATGACTACAAAATAAAACATCATTAACCCTCTCAACATTTAAATCTAAAAACTTTAATTTTACAAAATCAAAACTATCCCCCTCAATTGTAAACTTAATACTAGAATCAAAAACATTCAATCCACATAAAAACTCTTCTAATTTCTCTTTCTGAATAACAAACAAACAATCATCAACATACCTAACAAATAATTTTATAGAACATGAAAACAGATTAATAACACTAAACTCCAAATAATCAATATAGACAGCACACATCAATGGAAAAATAACATAACCAATAACCCAACCCTCTCTAATCTTATAAATATGTCATTAGATATAAAATACATTGAATCCTCTAACAGCAAAAGCAAATCATGAAAAACCTTAATCTTATCTGCAGAAAAACATTCCAATTTTTTTTAAAATTGACACAAAAACATCAACACTTTTTAATCTATTAACCAATTGGTACATATTTTCATTGTCTAAACTACCAAAAACACAATCATTATCCAAAACAAAACCATTTATTTTTTTAAAAGCTCCAAAAGAAGAAGAAACACAAAATTGACCTAATTTTATATAATCCTTAAAATATCTTATAATAAATTTTGATATTTTATCAACAATTTCTCCTGTAAAATTAAAAATACATCTCAAAGGAAAATTATCTTTATGAGATTTCAAATTAAAGAAATCCTTTGGAGCCACATAATCACTAGGGTAACAATTTAAATAAGTATCTCTATCAAAAATCTTTTTATTTTCTATAACTTTCATAATCTTAATTAATTTACATTTTATTTTCTTACCAGGATCAGAATCTAAAATAGCATATTTTCCATTATTTAATTCTAAAGAAACTTTACTTTTAAAATCAATATTATTTAACAATACATTATTTGACAATGCTTCGGTTATTTTTTATGAAAAGAATGAGTTAAAAAGAAGAATAAAGGAGACTTTGATGATAAATCTTCTTGATTCTGAGGCTATCAATCTTATGAAGACTTCTTTTGATATTAAGGGAAAGTGGAGTTTGAAATGAATTATGGGAAGGTTTGATTGTGTGTATATATTTGTTATTTCTTATAGTTTGATTTTCACTTGAGAAGGTCTATTTGTAGTAGATGAAAACATGGTTGTGAAAGGATTTTGGTAAAATTTTTAAATTTAATCTAGTATTGCATTGTTTTATGGTTTTCATTATATATATATATGTATTAGCTGAATATAGAGCATTATATTTCTATGCTTATGACATTTGGTTCAAATCTCACTAGAAATATACTTTGTTGGCAAAAATTTCCAAACAAATTTAAACATTTTTTAGGCAGCTGACTCTTGGATAAATTGAAATAACTAAGCACATATAGATATAAAATGGATATCCATCTTAATAAATAAGATTAATAATTAAAGGCTTTATTGCTTGGAAGTTCAAGCGCCAATGTGCCAGAATTGGAGTCAATTCGACGCCCTTATACTCCAGAACCTTATATTATAACCATTGCCTTAAACAAGCAATTAGACGATATAACAAATTAAAAAATAAGTCCTCAATAATTAGCAAATGATTAGGTTTGTATGTAATTATTTTTTCTTTCACACTTCTACTCGGAAATGCCGAAGCATTCTTTATCCTGCGGTTAAGTATTCAAAACCGTTTCACCTTTTATTCAATAAAGAAAGATAGTATAATATTTTATTCCAAAATTATTTATTTTCTGAATGTAACTTTTTTTTAATAGAATAGGAAACTAATAAATTATATTTCATTTAAAAAATAAATGCATTCCTTTAGAAACATATTTTACCTCCTGAAGTCACAATGCATCGTGGAGATTTATTTTCAATAATATCATAAGAATAAAACTATGTTAAATATTATAATAGTTGAATTCATGCAGAATTAAAGAACTCTGGACAAAAGTCAGAGTGTGTGGAAAGAAAGGCGATGAGAGGAAACTGGCAGCGTTGAAATCTCTTCAGCCATACTCATAATACTCCCACCGAGTCTAAAGAAAAGCAAAAGCGGTTAGTTGAATAGGAGATAAGAAAAAGAATTCTGTGAAATTCTTTATTCTCAAACAATTTATTATTAAATAATTCTATAACAGAAGCACTTATTTAAAAGCTATTGAAAAAAGAAATTAGAAAACTCAAAAGCTCTTTCTATTAAATCAAATATGTGGCAATAATGATAATTAAAATTTTATTAATAAAAATGACGTTAATTATCTTATTGTTTCAGATTTTATATAAAATATCACATGACCACCTCCTCTTATGCTTGTGTATAATTGTTGAAAACAGGCAAAACTCACTATATATATTGCCACTCACAGCAAGCTAGAGTAACCAATGGATGCCAGAAGGCTTGTGCATAAAATCCCAATCTAGTGCCTACTCATCCAATATCCCCAGACTAGTTTCTGGCTTATGGCCTTCGTCAGTGAGGAGCCTTTGATCTGAGAGCACTGCTTCTAGATCTTAGGATCTAGTGCAACCCTCCAGCAACCACCTTTTATCTCCATTTAACTACAAAACTATGAGTCTTAAACTGAAACACCTTAATGTTTTTAATCCAAGCCCACTAGCTTATATAGTCATATGGGTCTGAACCCAATTCAGTACCCATGCATATTGGTGTCTTTGGTTCTTTAATAACCATAGCCACCACTATCCCATTAAGCAAGATTGGTTTTAAGCCAATAAACATCACATGACCACCTCCTCTTATGCTATAACTGTTGTTAAAACAGGCAAAACTCACTATATATATATATATTGCCACACACAGCAATAAGCCAGAAACTAAGTCTGGGGATATTGGATGAGTAGATACTAGATGGGGATTTTATGCACAAGCCTTCTGGCATCCATTGATTACTCTAGCTTGCTGTGCATGGCAATATATATAGTGAGTTTTGCCTATTTTAACAACAGTTATACACAAGCGTAAGAGGAGTTGGTCTTGTGATGTTTATTGACTTAAAACCAATCCTGCCTAATAGAATAGTGGTGGCTATGGTTATTAAAGAACCAAAGACACCAAAATGTATGGGTACTGAACTGGGTTCAGACCCATATGACTATATAAGCCAGTGGTCTTGGATTGAAAACATTAAGGTGTTTTCAATTTAAGACTTGTAGTTTTGTAGTTAAATGGAGATAAAAGGTGGTTGCTGGAATGTTGCATTAGATCTTAAGATCTAGATGCAGTGCTCTCAAATCCAAGGCTCCTCACTGATGAAGGCCATAAGCCAGAAACTAGTCTGGGGATATTGGATGAGTAGGCTCTAGATGGGGATTTTATGCACCAGCCTTCTGGCATCCATTGATTATTATAGCTTGCTGTGTGTGGCAATATTTTCCTGTTTTATATAAATAATAAATAAAATATAAATATTAAAAGACAGATATTGAATTATGTATAAGCTGTTTAGTTCATACACACTTATATTAAACCATTTTGGCTTGTGGAGATAATCAGATAATTTTTTATGTATATATAAGATAATAATCAGATATAAAGAGTTTTTAAAAATCAATTAAGAGACCACACAAAAGCTTAAATAAACACTATTTATTTTTTTAAGGCATAATTATCAGAAATTTCTAATTTCCTATTAAAGGAAATATATAAAATTGATGATTTATATTCATTAACAATTGTGCCACTCATAAAGAAATATATATCACCAATTCACAATTCAAAATGTAACGGCTTTATTCCTAGGCCCATTACGAGTCAAATTACTTGGAAATTATTAAAAAACCAAAATGGAATCACACGTTTTATCATTGTTGTTCCGGTCACAGTTTGCTAAAAAGGCTCATCAACAGGACAAATAGCATTCTTATCCAAGGCAATCATTGATAACTGTATGGAAACAAAGAAATACAGTCCAATGACAGTACAGCTTGAAGTAAAAATCAAGTTGATACTAGGAAAAAAAACTCCAGTATTTAAATCTATTCTATATATTCTTACAAATTTACTAATAAACAGGAAAATGTATTTTACTTCAAGATAAAAATTACTTTAAAGGAAAAATATCACCTTCATTTAACTTGCACTGGTTTCCTAACAAAAAATTCATATATTAATTAAAATTATGAAAGAATTTACAAACACCCATAAACTAAAGGCAACCTTTATATAAATCATGTGTGTAATATATTTACAGAGGTAAAATATACACAAATACATTCTAGGGCATTCCAATGATATATTTAGATTTCCCATTCTGCCTGAACAATGTAGTTAGGTGAAAGCAACTATGATAAACTGTTGTATGCAACACTGTATGCAACAGAACACACCATATCCTTAAAAGCACACTTGTTACTTTATTCTAAAGTTACTCTCATAAACATATTTATCATTACAAAGATAACATTATTTACCAATCATTATTTTCACAAAATATATTCAGTGTTTATTCATGTGTTGAAAGTTCTTGTGGAGAAAAAAAACTGTCAATATTTTATCCAGGAAATTACAATTGCATAGTACTTAGAATGGCTTAGGATTACATTAATTTAATATAGTAAAACTTTACATAATCCATGACAAATTAATTTCAAGACAACAAACAGACAAACCTCCATACATAAAACATGTGTATCAATTTTAGTACCAATGACAAAATGAATATCACAAATATTTTTTCCACAAGATAAATAATACTACTGACTTTCTCATTGACATTAATAATAAACAATTGTTGAAAAGATTTAAGTATTAGACTTTTGAGCTGAAATATTTTGATATTATGCTCAAAATAACTATGTGATCTTTGTATGCTTCCTTAGGTATAAGAGAAACCATACCAATATGGGAACTATATATGAATCACAGGGAAGAACAAAATCAAAAAAAATATATTTTGGGTGCAATGCAGTAGTCTACATAATGCTCATAATATATTAAAAATATATACTGGAAAAAGAATACAACAAACCATTGTTTTGTTAAAAGTCTTTTCTAAAGGCCTGCTTTGCAGAGATAAGAGTGCCACATTCATAATCTATACTCTCCAGTGCACAAGATGTCCTTTTTTACATAACAATAATACTAAAAGACCCCCTAATACATTTAAAAACAAATTACATACAGTAAAACAGAGACAAAACTTACTCCATCCAACATATTTGGAGTTACATAATTTTTTATACTTCAGTGTTCTAACCTACAGTGACATCTACTTACCATATCCTCTATCTAAGTATTAATATACATTAACCATGGTATAACATTGGACTATTTCCATCATCTAATATGTGTGTTGAATGTCTTTAGAAAAGTTTAATTTTATATAAATATTCCAAATACATTCAACTGTTAGTAATATCATAGCAAACAGGTTAGTATATGCACCAACTGTTAGTAATATCACAGCAAACAGGTTAGTATATGCACCAATGTTAATAATATTACAGTAAACAGGTTAGTATATGCACAATGTTTCGAGAGGTATTTTTCTCCCTTCTTCTTCAGTTGTTGCTGGCCTGACCAGTGACAGTACTAGTATGGGATTCAAACCTGTGTCATTAGATTCTTGATTATTGAATATTTTTAAGATAACACTAACCAACTGAGCCATCCTGCCAAAAACAACAGTATGTAGTAATTTCATATATTTATCTATGAGGTTCCTCCTAATTTCTCCACTTTTTCCTAAAAGCAAAGTTGATTAGTGGTTTCCATACATTATGTATAGTCATACTAGGTTGGCTTATGGGATTTTTTGCCATTGTCATGTGAGCAGCTTCTTTAAATTTTCTTCTTTGTACCTTTTCTTCTTTATCCAATATTTTTTATTTTCCAAATTGAACGTATGTTCATTGATACATACATGGTCTGCTACATTATACAGATCTGTTTGCTCTCTTCTAATTATCAGTTTTTTTTTCTTGCAAGTGCTTTTCAATGGGATGGCTGGTCTCACCAATATATGTTCTTCCACATTCATATAGTATTTCATAGATGCAGTTTTTCTTTTCAGCATTTCAAGTTTAGGTTTTGTAGATGTTAGAATTCCTTGTAGTGTGGTATGGATCTGGAAAGCTATTCTGATATTATACTGATTGCAGATTTTTCTTAATTTGTCTATTATTTTTGGAATGTATGGGTACACTACAGAACCAATAATAGTCTTTTCTCTTGATGTTTCTTTTTGGTGTGTATTTAACATTTTTTAATAACAGCTGATGGATAACCATTTTTCATAATAGTTTGTTCTATATAGATCTTTTCTTTTTCCAAATTGCCGGTTTCTGAACAAACTTCTTTTGCTTTGTTCCACACTGATAGGGAGAAAAACAATTATTGGTACTGTAGTGCACCCATACATTCCCAAAATAGACAAATTAAGGAAAATCTGCAATCAGTATAACATTAGAATAGCTTTCCAGAGTCATACAACACTATGAGGAATTCTAACATCTACAAAGCTTAAACTTGAAATGCTAAAAGGAAAAAACTGCATCTATGAAATACCATGTGAATGTGGAAGAACATATATTGGTGAGACCATCCGTTCCATAAAAAAGTGCTTGCAAAAACATAAACTGATGATTAGAAGAGCAAAAACAGATATATCTAAGGTAGCAGACCATGTATGTAGCAATGAACATATGTTCAATTGGGAAAATACAAAAATATTGGATAGAGAAGAAAAGGTACAAAGAAGAAAATTTAAAGAAGCTGATCACATGACAATGGAAAAATATCCCATAAGCCAACCTAGTGTGACTATACATAATGTATGGAAACCACTAATCAACTTTGCTCTTAGGAAAAAGTGGAGAAATCAGGAGGAACCTCATAGATAAGTGTATAAAATTACTACATACTGTTGCCTTTGACATGATGGCTCAGTTGGTTAGAGTGTTACCACAAAAAATTTAATAATCAAGAATCTAAGGATCCAGGTTCAAAGCCCATGCTTGTACTGTCACTGGTCACATCAGCAATACCTCAAAAAGAGGGGAGAAAAATACACCTCAAAACATTGTGCATATACTAACCTGTTTGCTGTGATATTTTTAACAGTTGATGCATATACTAACCTGTTTGCTGTGATATTACTAAGAGTTGGTGCATATACTCACCCATTTGCTATGACATTACTAACAGTTGAATGTATTTGGAATATTTAAATAAAATTAAACTTTTCTAAAGACATTCAACACACATATTAAATGCTGGAAATAATCCAATATAAAAATACAGCTAGAGCACCATCATCACAAACCTTTAGGAAAACACATGGTACAGTATGTTTATAATAAATACTGTTTAACTTTCTTCCTCTAACATATTGTGGTAATTAAGGTAAAGCAGAATTTGGCAAGTTATATAAATTGATTTTTATTTCTGATTCCTAATATCCTACAAATTATCAAGAAATTTGTAAATTTATTTAACTTCTGATTTTTCTATACCCAATTAAATATAAAGTTTAGCACTAACTCATAATCAGTAATAAAATAATAGTGATTTAGTTAAAATGTTTAGTAATTGCTATTTATATTTAAAAGTCATACTCATATTTCATTTAATCATCTTTTATTACATATATAATTTTGAAATTAAATCATTCTTTTAATTCAAAAAATTATGTAAATAATGATAAGAATTTGCATTCAACTGCATATAAAAACTATTCAGCTCTAGAGCTTTCTATAACAAGAGTTAATAATAAATTTCACTTTAATAATTATTTTATTTAATATTTATTTTATGCAGATAGAAATAGTTTTCAGCTTAAATGAGAATTTCATTTGCACAATTGAGAGTTGGATTTTTCGTTATATGTATGTTTAATATTAATTATGGAGAAAATATAAAAATATTTTTTAACAAATGAAAATAAATATTACAGTATATTATAAAGTAAAAACAAGAGCAATTCTCTACTATAATACCACTTATAGTAAAGTAACTCTAAGAGGTGAATACCATAAGATTGTGTATTTAAAAAAATATTTCCAGAACAGTTTCTGGTTTTTGTTTTTATTAATGAAACTTTGGATTCAAAATTGGAATAAATATAGTTATAAAAAATTGTTTTTGGGTTCAAAATCTAGATTGTTTTAAATTGTAGACTTTTAGTTTGAGTAATAAATGAAGTAGATGGTAGTAGATGCATAACAACATTACTTTCAAGTTTGAATTCAAAGCTTTAATTATAAAAGCAAAAACCAGTCTGAGGATGGAAATTCAAATTCACTACAATCTTATATATTCAAAGTTATTGTAGGTGGCACTAAACTAAAGCCATATATTGTGTAAGCTAAAAGATATACAATTTTTTGTGACTATTGTTTATCACAAGTAACGTTCATGTTAACTGAGACTCATAACAACACACTACATTTTTTTTAATGCACTTTGCATATGCTAGAAATTATTCCACAAGAATGGATTTATATAAATTATTCTATTTTAGAATAAGAATGCAATTTATTCTCGCTAGAGATTTGACAAATTTAAAAACACCGTAAAAGTGAAAGTCATTAATATTATTATAGTCATGAGAATATTAATTACAATTAGTTTGTCAATAAAATATAGTTCAAAGAGTTTTAGTTCTGTGTATGAGTATCTCTAAAATCAGAATTCTTTAAAGTTTATGATAATATGATAAATTGTATTAAAGAATTAACAAACTATAATAACAAAGTCTCTACTTATTTTGAAACTTAAAATTGTCTTTAAGCAGAAAACGTGTATACTAGTGTTGAAAACTAGAGACATTTTCTTATTTATAGTTTCATGTTTAAAATTCACACTAAAAAAATCTTAGCAATTGTTATTATCTAGCAAAGACTAAATAAAAGTGCTTTCAATTGTGGAAGAATAAAATTAATTAAAATCTATTCAAAATCATAATTGCATTTTATATTCAGCTTTTTTTGTTATAAATGTTTTTAAATCTAATTTTTAAATTAATGTAATGAAGTCACTAGTTAAACAGTTAAATATAACAAATGACAATAATTTAATTCCTTAGCCAATAAAAGTAAATTCATTAACCAGCAGTTAGTTAAATGTTAGTTTTTTTTAAAAAAAATAATAAAATATATTTACATAGTAAAATTACTTTTTAAAAAATAGTAATTTTAAATGCAAATCTTAACTCATTATTAATTACAGTCGAGTTCAGTAAATAGATATTTTAAATATACTTTAAATAATGTGAAATTTTTTTCATAGACATACTATGCACATGTACAATTACCATTTTAATTTTATTTCCACATTCATATATAGTACATTATATAATTAGAAAATTTTCATAGGTTTTTATTATGAAAATATTAATATAACTGGATTTAAGAAAATACCAATCAGAAACAAGCATTACAAACTGAAAGTATGTCATCTAGTAATAATATTTGAACAACTTTAAATCAAAAGTATGTTCAGACAATAATATTACTAGATTGTACATTTTCAATTTGCAATATCTGTTTCCAATTGGTACTTTGTTTAGTTATATCCTAGTTGATATTTAATTATAAAATCTACAAAGAAATCTTATTAAAATTGTTAATATTTATAATATAGTTCACTATTTAACAAAAATGTAAAAAAAAAGTTGGATTAAAGTAATGCCCAAATCAAGACAATACATTTTGGTTTTGAACTATCATGCTAGATGAGATAAACTGTAGAAGTATATTAATACATTCATTACTAAAGTAGTAGGAAAAAAGTAATCTAAAAAAATTCAAGTTTCATTCATGCTATATAATAATGCTGTTTTTGCACAATGATTACCATTAAATACAAAGTGCTAAATGAAAGAAATTATGGGTTATGCCATATATAATTAAGTTGCATTAACACTGCTTTGATTTTGCAATTGATTATGAAAATATCATTGAACTTTTTTTATATATATAACCATTATTTCAGAATTAAGAAAATCTGTATTATTTTTTTTTTTTTCAAATTTAAAGGCTATCTACAAGAAAGAGATAATGAGACAGGTAAATAAAAATGAACTATACAAAAGGAGAACTGTCTGGATAATAGTATATGCTAATTTTATTATATAACTATATATATTAATATCATATACTTTAATAATAGATATGCTGTATTTAGAAATGTAATTATAACCATGTAGTGAAAATAATGAATAATATCAAGTTAATGAAAAAGTTACTAATGTAAGGTATAACTATGCAATATTTTATTAATTAATTTTATGATTTTTTGTTATTATATTACATTTGTTAATAATGTATATATATATTAGAAGATTATTACAGAGTTTGCAGATGTAAATATTGAAACTTTTAATGAGATTTTGATTTTTTTTTTAAGAAATAAAGTTCAGCTGTGATATAACCCTCAAGCAACCAATTAAAAACTGAATGAGAAAACTGAAATTATATCATCTACTAATAGTATTTATCTGAACCACTTTTTTCACTTTTGATTGATAACAGATCAAACAAACAAATGTTAATACTATACATGGTTTTATTTTGCAAGTCTGGATTTTAATTGATTGATTACTTGATTACATAATAAGTTAACTAAAATTTAAAAAAACTACATAGAAAAATCTCATTAAAACTTTCAATATGTAGATAATTGATTAATGTATGTTCTTTTTATTCTGGTCTAAGAAGAAAATAATAATTTATTATAAAAGAGAATATTTCAGTTAATTATAATATGCAGGATAGGGTGTTAGTTTATCAAAGGTTAGATACAGTTTCTGATACAAATAGCCTTCTCTATCAGCCACTTTTCTTTCTTCAGTCACAAGTTACTGTAAGGCTCAGTCATCACAAGACTTTTATGCTATTGGACATCTCTTTATACTAATTGTAATAATGGAATTATCTCAAAGGCATTCTAAATAAAGTATACTGTCAATTGTTTTCATTGAGAGAATAGAATACATTAGAGAGCTACAATTAAGAAAGGTGTTGAAGTATTTCAGAAAGAAAGGTTTACTGCTAAGAAATTAAAAGATAACATAAAATATCAAGTAAACAGAAAAATGGATCAGCATGTTATATAAGTGTCTGTATTTATGTTTCACAGATTGGTTTATATAGTTATCACAAATTCACTTCTAGAGTGTCTCATCCCCCTTCCTCTTTTTTCCTTTTGAAATTGGATTGGTCATACTCATTTATGTATGGCTGTTGATTATTATTATTATTATTATATAATTATACTTGTGTGAATTTGAATTTTGGCAGTTAAATCCAGATTTTGAATCAAAAATATATCGAAAGTCAGAAGAAAATAAATCGTATATCGTATATAAAGAAAACTTTAAAGAAATATTTATTAAACTATTATATATAACTATTGTTATCATTTAGACATGTGTTTTAACTACTTGTAGATAATTATCTTCAGATTACAGATTTTCAGATTTTTATTAATTTTTTAAAAGTTAAAAAGATTGAAAATATATAAAAAATAAGAAAAAAGTCAATAGGAATTTGTAGATGAAGAACTGGAGTATTATTTTTTAATTATAAATAATTAGGTATAAAATAAGTCTCAGTCTGTCCGATTGATTTAAATCATTATCATTAGCCTATTATTTAATATTTAAATGTTATGTGATCTTTCAAAAATAAGTAAATTGAGAGAGAAGTGAATGCAATGCGTCCATTTAATGTACATGTGGACATGTGCATTATTTTTTGAAAACTAAAAGCTAGATTGAATTTCTAAAGATTATAATAAAATAAAAAACTTTTGCTAATACATTTATTTTTTAAAGTTGTAGAAGGTAATGTAATTCTTTATTTCTTAAGTAATATGAGTTTTTTTTATTTTTATGATTTATAAAAATAATTCAGACTTTAAACCATTTAAAATATTTCAAGTTTATAAATAATTTAAAATCAAATGAAGTATTAATAATGTACAAGATGAAATTTTAGAATTATTGTCATTAAAAGAACGTAAGAATTCTTAAGGGAACTACTAACATTGAAAAGTTAAAATACTTTACAAAAAAAAAAGGGGGGGGGGGCGGGGGATATGATTTAATTACAATGACAAAAGTAATATTGAAAAAGAATTGTTTTTTTTTTTTTTAACTGTAAAAATAATAATAATAATAAAGATTATTTTTAACTGAATTACATATTTTATTGATGTAAAAGTTAAATAAAGTTTATAGTGTAAATGATAAAGCGGTAGAATAAATTATGTTTATGAAAGTACTTAGCAACGGCAATTGCCACTGATAGTAATCAAGTGGTCTGATATGGTGAATATATCCTTTTAAGTTTTTAAATTACTGAAAAGCTAAAATTAATAACTGAAGTGAAACTATAAGTTTATTATTAGTAAGCTTCTATTTTATGGACTTAGCGCTTTCGGGGCCTTTACGGCTCCATAATCATAGTCCTTTTACAGGCTGTAAGTTTTTAAAAATATATACTTGTACTGATGTTATCATCTGATATGGTGAACATATCCTTTTGAGTTTTTAAAAATATATATTTGTATTGATGTTATCATATATAATTATTGCTATGTTTAAAATTAAATTAACAAAGAGTATATTTTTATTAAATAAAAATATTTAATTCAGAAGTTAATTAATTAGTTACAAAACTTTTAAAAATCATACATTACAAAATCAAATAAAAGAGTATTTGATTATCATTATTTATATTATTACTATTTCTAGTATATGATTAGACTAAAAGCTTACAAAATAATAATGCCTTAGATTGCTTTTGATACTTATGAAAAGCAAAAACGATAGGATAATAAGTGCATATCTTCTTGTTAGATCCTCTTTTTTTTTGAATTGGTTTTTATAGTTCTTTCTAGCCTTGTATGAAGGCTTAGGTAAGTACTTTTATTGAGGTTGAGTTCAAAAATTGTTTTCGAGTTTATAATCATTAGTGAGCTAACTTTCCTTAGTTACTCATGGTATTCCTTGAACTACAATATTATGATGTTTGAATCTAAGTATATTACAGAATATTGTTTGGTAAACAATATTGGTACAAATGTAAAAAATTGATCTAACAAATGAATGTTGTTGAGACTGAGTAAGTTGGAGGTTTTGCAGGTTCTCAGAAAAAGTTATTAGTGGGATTCCAAAATATTTGCAATATATATATATATTCTCAAAATATAAAATTTACAATAATTTCTTAGAAATTTGAAAATGCAAATGATCTCTGAGCATGAGCTTTTAATCTGAGGCTCCAAAAAACCTGGCATCTGAATTAGCCCTGCATATATTATATGTTTAATTAATTAATATTAATCCATATAATTTGATAGTTAAATACATAAATATATATTTGATTAATTAGAATAGATGGGAAATGTTTGTTTATTGTTAGTAAATTTTAGAAATTATATATTATTGAAGTTTTGGTATATATATATCTGTTTACTGATGATATTATAAGTGAACACCATTGCCTTCGTTTTCATAAATGTGAATTATTTCTGTACATTGAACATATATTATTAGTTTATAATTCATATTAAATTATGAAGCAATATTAAATCTAAAAAAAAATAAAAGATTAATTTAGATGGAAAAAGAAAATATGTAATATATAATAAATTGCTACATGCACACATGAGTATTTAAATATTATTATTATCTAACTTTTTTTTAAAAAAAAAAAAAAAACATGACTAGAAAACTATATATAATATTTACTAAAATAAGTAAATTTAACTAAATAAATGTCAGCTAATTGAAAAATCAGTTTCTCAGATGAAATTTTTGATTTGCTTGTAAAATATTTTAGATTATTTTTTAATTTCTCTACTTTTTATTTTTTATTTTTTTGAAAAGATAATTTATAATTATGATTCACATCACGATATATTTCTATGTATTAATTTTGTAGTTTATAATACAACGTTTGTAATTTCTATTATGTCTGATAATAATAAAACTTTGATTCATTTATTTATAACTTTTCCTCCCTCCTTTCATCTTATTCCTTAATTATTTAGTTAAGATCTATAATTTGCTTTTTTGTAAATATTGTAAAAATCTCAAAGTTAAAAACATCAGTTTTTTTTTTTCTTTTTTTAATAAAGTATTGATTATGAAAAGTTATAAAAGTCTGTAATAGAAAACCTGTGTGAAATAATAAGTGATTACGGTGAGATCAATTAATTTTAATATTTGAAATATTAAAACATTTTTTCCCATTATACTATTCATTATATAAACTGTAGTTAAAACAAGCATTAATAGATCACAGGACAATGGCCTTCCTCACAATCATTCTAAGAACAGCTTGTCATGTGCAGAGCGATAAACAGGTAAAGTTCTTTATTGCTTTATCTTTTAGTGAGAAATAGCTAGATATTCATTTAGTGGCCAATATTTGAGGAGATAAATGAGTCGGTCATTGTCCAGTTGCAAAGAAAAATTCTATTAAACCTGTTTGTAACCAGAAAAAATGTAAAGTTGTGCATAACTTGAATTAAAACCTAAGCAGGCAGTTATAATTATGTTTGACTATTTTCATCATCTGATACTAATTGTTAAACGTTTTTTTTTTTTGAAAAAAAAATCAAACTTTATTTAAACTTTTCAAATACATAAAATAAATTAGTAATAGCACACAGATTAATATATAAAAACAATATTTCGAATAATATTCTTACTTCTCTCTTCTTTAGATATTACTGGTCTGAACAATCACAGTATTAGCAAGATAATGGAATCTGGAACCTTTAGATTCTTGAATATTGAATATAGGCAACAAGACTCCCTTTGCACCCATTTTCTCTGGGGCAGAAAGGTGGTGGCCATCAGCCTAAAAAGAACTTGTTATTCTAAAAACCTCAATGGGTTGGGCCTGCACTCCATTGACACTCTTCTGATCCAGAGATCTCGCAACATTATCCTCATACTCTAAGCACTTCCCTGCCAATCTTGTGCATATCATTATCATGCCCACTGACATTCCTCCTCCCAGTGGCAGGCCTAGGTCATGGACCTCACTTATTGCCAACATCCTACAAAAGGCTGGCTTTGTTATACTATCCATCAGCAGCAAACTAAAATACTGGGAAGTTTTCAATCAGACCGCAGACTTCTCCATTGTGCCCCCTACATTCCTTAAACTTACCAATGCTCAACTAATCTGCAAATTTAAAAGGTGGTCCCTTGAGGCAGAATTCCTCGATTTCCTCCTTAAAATCAATCTTCACTCCCCACAAATCAATTTTTGGTCAACTATAGGGGTTTCATCAAGATTTCTCCCATATGCCAGTTCTGTAAAACTGACAATGAAACTCTCCAGCACTTCCTGCTTAAATGTCCTTTTCTGCTTGGCATGAGAAATGTCATCAACTCCTGCCTTTCCTCACACAGAAATACCATCTTCAACCTCCAAGAATCCACAGAAACAGGGGTCTTCACAGCTATTAGACTATCAGTTTTTCTCATCTATGCTCTCTGGTTGCTCCGATGTACCATCAACCGCAGGGGTTTCACCAAGATTTCTTCCATATGCCAGCTCTGTAAAACTGACAACGAAACCCTCCAGCACTTCCTGCTTAAATGTCCTTTTCTTCTTGGTGTGAGAAATGTCATCAACTCCTGGCTTTCCTCACACAGGAATATCATCTTCAACCTCCAAGAATTTATAGAAACAGAGGTCTTCACAGCTATTAGACTATCAGTTTTTCTCATCTATGCTCTCTGGTTGCTCCGATGTACCATTATGCTTGATCAGAAAGTACATCCGGTCAATCAAAAGCTCTTGGACCTAATTCATACTCTCAAAACCTGAGACACCAAACTAGCCCCACCTCCACTCCTCACAGACACTTGGGAAATCCTCCAACTTCCATCCTCTCAGCCTCTGTCATAGGACTCAATCATGAAGACATGCATTTCTGACCGGCCTGGACTACACACCATTTCCCATTCCCTTTTTACATGTATCCTTCCCCTCTTACCATGTTGCTTCTGTAATTTCATTTATTTTACTGTATCTGTTTTTTTTAATGAATAAACATTTCATCACTGAGAAAAGAAAAGACTATTCTGTCAAAGACAACAATTAATAAAAATTTCTTACTTATCTACAATGGTCCTCCATATTTCTCCTTTTTTTTAAAGGTGAAGTTAAGGAATTCCTTTTCAAACATTATGAATTATCACATTAAATTGACTTATGGGATTGTTTGCCATTATCATGTGAGCAGTTTTTTATAATTTTTTTTAATACTTTTTCCTTTCTATCCAATATGTTGTCTTTCCCCATTTGAAGATATATTTATTGGTACATACATGGTCTACTTATTTAGATATATCTTCTTTTTCATTTGCAATCATCAATTTGGTTTTCTTTTAAGTGCTATTCAATGAGGCAACTGTTTTCATCAATGTACATTCTTTTGCATCACATGTTATTTCACTGGCATAATTTTTGTTTTTCAACATTTCGAGTTTTGGTTTTGTTCAGGTTAGGATTGCTTGTAGAATAGTATTGCTTTAGAAAACTGTTATGATGTTATATTGATTGCATATTTTCTTTAGTTTGTCTGCTAATACTAGTATGGTTTATTTCTCTTTTGATGGTTATTTTTGCTGTGTATTTAAAGTTTTCTTTATGCTAGTTGCTGATAATCATTCTTCATGAGAGTTTGATGTATATAGATCTTTTATTTTTTCAAATCATTGGCTTTTGAACAAACTTCTTTTGCTCTGTTCCATAGAGATAATATAATTCTATGTTTTGCATTTGGATGCATATTTTAAGCATTTACCTGTGTGTGACATCTTCTTCTATAAATTGTAGTTTGATTTTTCCATAAGGGAATCTAATTACAAGACCATCTAAAAATGCCAATTTTTATACTTATTCTAATTCTATTGTGAAATTAATTGAAGGGAATATGTCACTGATGTATGTCCAGAATGTTTTGCATAATGGTTCACTATGTGGATATACACAGGGAAACCAGATGTTAGGCAAATATGGGAATATTAATGGCTTGGTTTTAGATGCCGAGATTTTGGGAAAAGAAAATATCTCCAGAGAATAAACTATTATGAAGAATAGTTGTCTATCAGCTGTTATTAAAGAAACCTTAAATAGACAACAAAAAAGAAACATGAAAAAAAATTATGCACATTATAGAGTCCATATATAATTGAAATAGCAGGCAAAGACCAAAGGAAATTTGCAATCAATATACATCAAAACAAATTTCCAAAATCATAGCATTTTATGAGAAATCCTAATCTATACAAAACCTAAACTTAAAATGCCGAAAAACAAAAATTCCATATATAAAATACTATGTTAATGTGATAGAATGTATATTGGGAAAGCAATCTCTCCATTAACAAGTGAATAAAAGAATACAAATTTATGATTAGAAATGAAGAAACAAATATTTCTAAAATAACAGACCATGTATGTACAAATGAACGTATGTTGAATTGGGAAAAGATTAAAATATGGATCACAGAGAAGAAAAACAAAAAATTGAATAAGCTGATTATATGTTAAGGCCAAACAAACCCAAATCCTGTGAGATAATTTATAGTATTTGGAAACTACTTATTAACATTGTCCTTAAGAAAAAAATGAAGAAACCAGAATAGCTTAGACAGTTAGAGTGATACTTTAAATTCCAATATTCATGAATCTAAAGGTCAGGAGGTCAATTCCCTTGCTAATAGTGTTAATAGTTAGGCCAGTTACATCTAAGAAGGGAGGGGAATAATACCATTGAAAATATGTTACACACACTAATTCATACACTATTATTAACAGTTAATGTATTTGAAAAGTTAAAGCTTGAATTTATTTTAAAAACATTTACTGTAACATTTACTGGTGACAATAACTCTATCAATAGATGTGGCACTTGCTTTGACATCTCCAAATGCTGGGCTATCTAAATAATTTGCATGTGTTTTGAATATTGCCATGATCTCTCTGTTCTTCACTGCTCAGTATTGCTATGAATATGAAGCAACCTGCCTCAAAAGCACTAAGCTTTTAATATCTTGCACTTTTTATAGCTTCTCTTTCAAGCACTTCATATGCTTTTAATTTTATTTTATTGTAATAAATAGTCTATTATTTATATAGCACAGACTTTAACAATTAATGTTATATGATTGAAAAAGACCAACATATAATTTAGTACAATTACAGTATCATCAACCCAAACTTTCAGACAAACACTAAGTATTCATTATGGATCTGATATTACATCTAACTTTAGAGATGATAAAATTTATGCCAACTGAGTTAAGTTAGTAAATCACTTAACTTTTCTATTTAAATGTAAATCTTATAGGATTAGTTTTTAAGGTTTCCATCTAAAACCTCCAATTCACTTTTAGCAAGCCCAAAAAATTATTCAGAAAGCAAATGAGGTTTTGTTAAAAGAAATAATAAATGTTAAAAAGTTTTTCAAGTATCAAATCTTGTGTTCATTGGTAATATAAAATATTTTCTAAAAAATAAGCCTTTTAATGAAGACTCCATAAGAGTTGTTTTAAGCAGTAAGAAAATCATATTCTAAGTTGTGTGAAACAACAAAAGATGAAACATGTAAATTTACATCAGTATATCAAATGTCATACTGTACCAAACAACTTAGCAGCATCAACAATTAAAAACCTTAGTTCTAAACATCTAACATATGCTAAAATTTCTTTTCTGGAAAAAGGACTTAATTTTGCAATCACAGTCTAATATCTCTTTATTAGATAAAATTGCAGCAACTGAGATAGTCACTTAAAAGTTCCCTCTAGAAGAAAAAGCAGAATTATATTAGTACATAAAAATAACACTTGAGAGACACCAAAAACCCAAATTAAACATGTTCTATGATGAAATGGATTCTATTAAATCTCAATTTAGATAAATTTATAATCATTCTCCTTGCTGAAAAATGCAATGCTACAATTGTAATGAATACTATTGATTACCACAAAATAAGAGAGTGCCTTACTGCACACCAATACCATAAACAGATACAAAAGCAAAGTTACAAGAATTAGTAAAAAAGCAGATACAAAAGCAAAGTTACAAGTATTAGTAAAAAAGCACTGTGGGTATTTCACTGCTTCAGAAAAAAGTATAATATTTCAGCAAACTTCCCCATCTTTATGATAATTTATCAGGATCATTAACAACTATTGCCTATTCTAGAAATTCTTCTTGGGCAAAATTTGTCAAGATTTCTTCTCAAGGTTCTTAGTCTTCTGACATACAAGACACAGTCCTTTGCCAAGGAATCTAAACACTTTGGAATTCAAAAACATGAATATTGTGAGAAGTGATATTTTTGTATGCTTTGATGAAGCTTATTCACAAATGAACCCTGTGAACCAGAACAACTATTCCTATTGAATTCACAATGGATCTTTTTACATTCTTTATAATAACAATTTTACAACACATAATTCTTTCAACAAAATCAAGGGGTGGCTATGAATTCACCACTATCACTATTGATTAATAATATTTATATGGAAGAACTTGAAGCCACAGTCATAAATACTACTCCATGTCTACCTAAAGTCTGGGTATGTTGATGATATATTTATTGTGTAACCACATAATAAAACATTGTTACAAACATTCTGGACATGCACCAATAATATATCTTCTTTAATTTATTTTTCAATAAAATAAAAACCAAGAACAAATTAGGCATTTTTAGAAACTCCACACAGAAAAATACTTAGTACACAGATCCAATCCCGCACAAAAAAATATGAAGTTATACTATCCCTAAAGAACAGATCAAAATAGGTTTTTCTGGAACAAGTGATGTGGCAAAAGAAAAGATCTATATAGAACAAACTCTCATGAAGACTGGTTATCCATCAGTTGTCATTAAAAAAAATTTTAAATAGACAATGGCAATAATAATAATAATGATGATGATGATAATAATAATAATAATAATAATAAAGAAAAGAAGCAAAAGAAAAAAAAACATTTATAGATACTGTAGTATGTCCATATATACTAATGATAGCAGACAGACTAAAAAAAATCTTCAATAATTATAACATCAGAATAGCTTTTCAAAGCCACAACATTCTATGAGAAATCTTAACCTCTACAGAACCTAAATTTGAAATTCTGAAAACAAAACTCCATCTATAAAATATATGTGAATGTTGAAGGATATCTATTGGTGAAGTCAGTCACCCCATTAAAAAGTGATGAAAAGAACACTAACTGATGATTACAATGAAAAAGCAGAAATATCTATAACATCAGATCATGAATATACCAATGAACATATGTTTAATTGGGAAAAAATAAAATATTGGTTAGAGAGAAAAAAGTAGAAAAAAGAAAATTTGAAGAAGCTGCTCAAATCATAATGTCAAACAACCCCATAAATCAGCCTGATGTGATAATTTATAATGGTTGAAAACCATTTTTTGGCATTATCACGTAAAGTTAAAAGCAAAGAAATCAGGAGGATCTTCATAGATAAATATATAAAATTTCTATCGATTACTGTCTTTGGCAGAATAGCCTAATTAACATCCCATGATCACCATTTCTTATGTTTATATAGTCATATAGGTCTGAAATCAGTTCAGTACCTATACATTTTGGTCTTTGGTTCTGCAATAACCATAGCCACCACCATCCTATGAGGAAGGATTAGTTTTAAGCTAATAAACATCACATGATCACCATTTCTTATGCTTGCTCTTAACTGTAATTCAAACATGCAAAACTCTCTATATGTATTGTCATTCAGTGCAAGCCAGAGTAATCATTGGATGCCAGAAACTAGTCTGGGGATATTGGATGAGTAGGCACTAGATGGGATTTTATGCACAAGCCTTCTGACATCCATTGATTACTCTGGCTTGTACTGAGTGGCAATATGTATAGAGAGTTTTTCCTGTTTGAATAACAGTTAAGAGGAAGCATAAGAAATGGGGGATCATGTGATGTTTATTGACTTAAAACAAATCATGCCTAATAGGATAGTGGTGGCTATGGTTATTGAAGAACCAAATACCCCAAAATGTATAGGTACTGAACTGAGTTCAGACATATATGACTATAAGCTGATGAGCTTGGATTAAAAAATTATAGTGTTTTCAATTTAAGTCTCATAGTTTTGTAGTTAAATAGAGATAAAAGGTGGCTCTGGAGGATTGCATTAAATCCTAAGATCTGGGTGCAGTGCTCTCAGATCCAAGGTTTCTCACTGAAAAAGGCCACAAGCCAGAAACTAGTCTGGGGATATTGGATGAGTAGGCACTGGATGGAATTTTATGCATAAGCTTTCTGGCATCCATTGATTACTCTGCTTGCACTGAGTGGCAATACATATAGAGAATTTTGCCTGTTTGAATAATAGCCTAATTAGTTAGAGCATTATCTTATTCATTAAATCTAAACATCCTTAGTTTGATTCCCTTTCTAGTACTGTCATTAGTAAGGCAACAACACATGAAAAAAAAACCCAAGAGAACAAAATCACTTAAAAAATTATATTATATGGTAATCTGTATGCTATTAGTAATAGTTGAATGTATTTGAAAAGTTTAAATAAAGTTTGAATTTTTCTAAAAAGATTTAATAATTAATATTAGATGATGGAAATAATCTAACATATAATTACAAAAATTATAAATGTTTTGCTTCTAAAATTTACATATTTTGTTTTGATTTATTATTTTACCAAGTCTTTGATTTTGTAAATATTGAATTATATTTAAAAATCAATTTTATCTTTAAACAGAATATAAATTTAAATATTAAAATGAAATTAGAACTTGCACTAAAACAGTCAATCTTTTTATAATTCTTTGGGTATAGATATTCTTTGATAACCATGCTGATCAAACTTCATTATCAAGCAAAAGATAGTAATATATTATAATTATTTTATTTGTTAATGTATTTACTAGTGAGTTCTTGATATTCTTATGACATTATTATTTTGCTTTTTAAATGGGTTTGATATTTATTTGCTATTCCCGTTATTTTTTAATGTTTAGCATTTCTAGCAATTCCTTTGTATTTTTTATATTTGGTTCTAAGCTTTCAAACTGGTTCGTAAATTTGTATCTAGGGAATTAATTTAGGTTGATTATAAAAGCATAAGATATGATTGTAATACCATATGACCTTTATTATATGATAGCATATGATCATGGAATAAATCTATAGTTCACTTATTATTTTTACTTTTTAATTTACTCTGATTTACTTTGGCAAATAAAAGGTACTATAATTTTTTTAAAATCAATGTATTATTAATCTTTTCAGACTGAAATTATATATATTTTTCTATTAATAACATGGTTGGTCATAACATATAAAAAAAAATATTGGTGTCAGCATATTGAAATCAAACTATTAAATAAACAACACTGATACCTCAAATTTGGAAAGTGATTATATCAGTGATTATACTCATTATGTAAAATGTATTACCTTAATATTATAAATTGAAGTAGGGTATGATTAATAATAAATTCAACATTTAATTTTGATTTATTTAAAGTATGAGCAAGCTGAACATTTTTGAGGAAATACAAGATTTTTCAAGACATTATCATCTTAGACAAATCATCATGATGAGTATGTTTCACCTAATCAGCATGGATATTTTAGAAAAGGAAGAATGATAGATTCAGGCACTAAGATTTTAAAACCATTTCTAGCTGAGTAAAAACAAATCTTAGGTGTTCAACCCCTGTTTTAACTTCAAATGTAACATAAACTTCAAAGCAACTGACCATACATTTTAGAATGACATGGTTAGTTGGTTTATATTATAAAAGTAAAAACATGATTATTAAAATGCAATGAATCTTTAAATTACCAAGATGTTGTGACTATTGTATACTAAGATATTGAACTTATCTTACTTACAATGACTGTTTTTCAAACATTGGATAATTATATGTAAATAAATCCATTAGAATAGCAGTCACATTGTATTTTGACTATATCTTATGATGTTTGCATAGCTGTAGCTATGCACAGGCATTTGGCACTTTACCACCAGACAGATATACATATTCTTTCTCTCTCAAGATAAATGTAAATTATACTTTGATTGATCCCCCTCCCCTACTAAGGCTTGAAAAGTGTAATTGAGATTGAATGTTTCGTATACTTAATATTTATTGCAATCTATCAATAAAGATTGATATTAATTCTTTGAAAATAAACACTTTTCCTAATTGTTTTAAACAAAAATGTATTAATTGTTTGTTAAATAATTTTTAATTATATAATAGTTAATAAAATATTATTTTTCTTTATGTTTTCCACTGATTTTCTCACTTTGTTATATTCTCTGTGGTCTTTTTTTTTATTTTATTTAAAAAAAAAACAACATTTTTTCTATAGTTTAAGTAAATATTTAATTTATAGAAGATCAGCCATGTGTAAACACATTTCATAATTAAAACTTAGATAAAAACAAAAAATGTCTAAACCATTTTTATATTGGTTTAAAAGAAATCTAAAACTATGTTAAGTGAAGTAAGTCGTCTGCAATTGTCTAGTATATTTTTTTATATAACTGATGTCATTTAATGCTTCTATAATTTAAATGTCAGTATTGTTTTGTAATAATATTTAAATATTTGTGAAAGCATATTTTTTTTAATAAATCAATACTGATATAATTTTGAATATCTTAGTTTAAATATTCATAAAAAACATTGATTTATTAGCAATATTCTTTCTTATATATTGCTTCTTAGAGATAACATACACTAGCAAATTTGTGTGTACATATATAGTTTAATGTTTAACATATTAAGTATATAGGTATATGAGCACATAATTTCACACGACCACCACTCTCCACACTATCTCATAACACTGATACACTTGAACACCTATATGTTGAAAAGATAAATAATCACCAATATACGTATTTCATGCTAAACCAGCAATCATCTGTTGGTCCAGATTACCATCTCTACACATATATGCCATAAGTGCTCAGATATATATTAAGATAGCCAACCCTCATACTTTAATGGACAGGCTTCAATCTACTCCACTCTTCAACTCTTTAACCTTCCATTCAATTGAAAATCTGATGATGGAATGCTCAAAGGCCACACTGAGGCCGAGATTCTTGTCACACCCATGTTGACCTAAGGTCAATCTGACTCCTCATGTACAGGACATAATCCACTTAATACATATACAAGGGATGGGCAGACATTTCTACTATGAAGCCTGTGTGTTTCAGTTATTAACATATTAAAATAAACTTTGTTTATATTTGGTTTGATTTGAGGGTCAGCCTTAATAATATCATTTGTTTTTTATATAAAATCTGAGAGGTAACATAAATAAGTGGCCATTTTACTTTTTCTGGACAATTTGGTAAAGTAGCTGCTCAATGATATTTAACAATGTTGGGAAAATTGGTCATTTCAGTGATTACATAAATATAAATACACAAACCCTTATATATACATACTATTTTTATTGTCTTTCCAAAGTAGATCCCACATCTGAACAATAGAATAATATAACTGAAGCATATAATTACACTTGTTCATAAGCAATATTAGTTTGCAATTCCACCTCAGTATCAAATATTATTTGTAATAGACCCAAGCTAGAGTTAACTTATAAAATAAGGACACCAAATTTATGTAAATAAAATTGGATGTCTCTCATCCTCAATAGCATATACATTTATTTGTGAAATTAGTATTGATGTTGTTACTTAATGCTAACTTAAGTTAGAATTATATTCTAAAAAGCTGTCCTTAAATTGATCTGATTACAACTTGGAAGTGTTTTAAAATATTCAAATAATGTAAATAAATACTAATGTTAAAGTTTTATATATATATATATAGTAAAGAAGAACTTTAAAACAAAACTAAAAAAAATGAAACTATCATTCAAAGTGAACATTCAGATTGTTATATGCAAATAATTGAACTAAAACAATTTTAAGTAGCCTATTGCAGAACAAATGTCTTTACATTAGCTTTTCTTAGAAAAATAACAGGAAAAAATGTAAACTATTAACCAGTCTTGCCACTTATGATTAGTAAGGATTAAAGCAGATTTTCATCCTTCATAATTATATCCTCTAGTTAAAAATTATAATTAGATACCTATTTAACAACATGGCTGGTTGTTTGTTTGTCATCTGATTGTAAGAAAAATCCCAAATTTGGTTGGAACTTTAAAAATGGCAAATTTTATCAGACAAAATGCAATCCATGTCATGGGCATAGTAATGGGTAAAGTAACTACTAAGTCATGGAGTACTATATAAATAATGTCAATATTTTATATTTCACTTTTTTTTGAAATGAAGTTTTTTTCTCTCTATTCATTCATCTCTTTGTCATTTTAATTCATTTATTCTTAAAAATCAAATTTATATATACATATATGTATTCTACATATATTTAATACTATTGTAGATTTAAATACGATTTCTTTTTTATAAAATAAAAATTTCAAATTAGATTTTTATAAAAGTCTATTAATAACAAATGAATGCAATAAAGTAATAGTATTAATTCATAAATAAAAAAAATTAAATTAATATAAATTATTATTTATAAACTTAAGTAAAATGTGGAAATATGTTGAACCAACATGAAATTGCATCAAATATTAGGTATTGTAAAATTGATACTAACCTTTGGTGATTATATGAGTAGAATATTTTAAAGACAATCTATGATCTATTTAGTTTTTAAGCTGATGATGAAGTCAATTGATATTACTGCTAATCATTCTGATCTTTCACTATTGACTTCACCTATGAACATTAGTAGAATAACAAAAATCATCAGATGATTTGATAGGTTGAATGTGACAGTATCTCTCTCAATAGACAAAACAGATTTCCCTTCTCATCTAAGAATGAATCTATGAACTTTTAGCTTATGAATGTGTCATTTTACAATTGAGTTAAATTGCACAGAATACTATTAAAAATATTAATAAATTTTGAAAGAGTAACAAGATGATTGAAATGTTGAAGATCATTTACAAATACATTAAATAATTCATACAAATTTCATTTTATATCACTACTAGTTTATCATTGGCATTTTATGTATTTAAAAATTTTGAAAAATTGAAGATAAACTATTTTTTAAATTAATTATGATAGTTAATCATATATATTTTGATGTTTTTTGCAAGATGTCAACCTCCAAAAACAGTAGTCATCAGACTTCAAATATACAGCACTATAATATTTCCATTCTCAGATTTGTTTTTGGCTTTTGCCTTCATTAATGAAAATTAAGACTCAAAGTTGAAACTCATACATTTATGCATCTAGTAACCTACTTTTACTCCTTTATAGTATTCAAGTTGTAATCTGAAATTAAAAAAAAAACTCAAGTCACTTGTTTGCATAGTTAAATAGATCTGATTTCAGGTCAGTTTCTATACATTTTAGATCCTCAGTTTTATGCCAACTATAGATTCCTTATATCCTTTGATTAGGAAAATTAATATCAATGTTAATATCACATAACCTTCTGCCTTTTATCATTATTAATGTTTAATTAAATGCATTAGATAGAGTTTTGGATCTTAATCCTCGCTGACAGAAGCAAAACTAGAAACCAGTGTGGAATTAAGATATTGTCATATTATATGATCTGATATCTGTTGATTACTTAAGTGTCCAGTAGATGGCTCTAAAGTAGGATGAAAAGAACTGTTCTTGGAAGTATATGAATATGCACACAAGTAAGTCATTGGGACATTGTTTCTAAGTTATAAACTTATTATTCAGGAAAATGTTGGTTGGTTTTGAAATTATTAAAAACTTGCTGTAACCATGGCTTCACGTGTATTAGTAGAATAAAATAATATAACACAATATGTACCTGTTTCCACGGCTTCTATATCTATGTATTATTTAAATGAAATAATAATAGATGAATTATCAATAGCAATATCACAAAAATTTTAACTTTTTACAATCAGTTATAGTAATCAATTTTTAAATTTTTTATTTTACATATATTTCTCATGTGATAAATTAATTAGTATTATTAATTATTAAGCATATACTTTGATATATATATATCCAAGATACGTCAAAATACAAAAATGTATAACAAAGTTAATTAACAAATAATAATCATTTGTAAATAATTATTAGTCTCATGGAATTTGTTCCTGGCATACTATTTAGAAGTTATAATATATTTCAGAATGCATTTTTTTTCAAGATTTTTATTAGTATTAAATTGTATTCTATTAATCATAATTATGCATTTCTAATTTGAATAATTGCATATAATATTCATTTAAATAAGTTTTAGAGATGCAGTTTTTAGCATTCTGTTTGTAATGTGTATGTATTTATGTGTTTTTCAATATATATATATATTTAACTCTCTGTTGAATAGAGAGAAGATAAGAACTGATTTAATCACCAGAGTCTTCTAATGATATCATCTTCTTAATTAAAACTCTGCAAATTTATGAGCTAGTGTTCTTTATGCATTGACTTAAGGCCTAATTATTTATTCATGTTCATGCTTGTGTATAGTTTGATTTATAAACTTTACATTGACAATGTCTAAATAAAAGTGATCTATACTCTCTCCATGCTGCCTGAAGTGTCATATCTGAATCAATGTGTGTATTGTGTATTAACATACTTTAGCTATTAATCACAAAAATTGTAAGATATTAATATGTATTGTATATATAAAGAATAATAAAAAATATTTTAAGGATTCTTTAAAATATTATATTGGATAATTTTTAATATTATTTTAAGTATGTAATTTATAAAGCACTTAATAAAAGATTGTTAATTTATTACATATACTGTTATTATTTTTAAAAGTAGTAATTTATTCTATTTAATAGTTTTTAATATTGCTTCAAGTAATTTGTAAAGCTCTGTAGAAAATTCTTTTTTAAAATTATTATAAGTCAACATTTTTTCAAATGTAAATAATGTGAGGCTATGACTCATATTTATTTTTATTGATTTATTGCTTAAATTAAGCAAAAAAACCATAGCCTTTGTGTATATATAATGAATAGGTAAATAACAGGTAAATAAAGGATAGAGGTAAAAAAAAATTTAGTACTGCAGAAAAGTTATCTTTTTTAAAAATTTATTGTAAGGGGATATTTTTTAAAGAAGATAGAGCCTACATCTCATGTGTATTATTTTTTATATTTAGCCTATCTTTTTATTATATCAATATTAGTCTTTTAGTTAATTATTGGAGGTTGTTATCTTCGAAATTATGCAAATACCCATGCCATTTTAGAATTTTCTTTCTTGCATATTAATTAAATATATTTAAAACTTACTTTATCATATAAGAATATACTTAAAGGGAAATGGTAAAATTATATCAAATTCAGTAATATTTCTGTCGCTGTACCCATGACATTTTAAATTTTATTTTAACATTATCAACTTCATTATTATAACTGATTTAAATTATCATTATCCAAATAAGAAATTAAATACATATTATAAATGCAATTTATGTAATGTAAAATATATTTATCTTTTTTTATCAAAAACTATACTTTTCATTTTAAAAATTTCTGACTGTATAATCTTTTAATTAGTGTTACTCTCTTTTTTGACAGTTTATGATATCTTTCAAAAGCAATTATAATATAGATTTTTTTACACATTTTTATAACTACAATTTTTTTAGAACCATTAAAGTAAAAATTTATATGCTAGTAAAATCTCTCTCTCTCTCTCTCTCTCTCTCTCTCTATATATATATATATATATATATATATATATATATATATAACCATGCAAGATTCTTCAAGAATGTTGCAATATTTGTTGAGTTATAATATCACAAGCAAACAAACTTTCACATTTATATAGTAATAATAGATGATAGTGATTTTTTTAAATATAAATATCAAACATCACATAATCATCATTTTTTATGCTGACACAAGCTGTTTTTCACAGAGGCAAAATTCTCCATATAGTACCACCACTCAGTGCAAGCCAGATTAGTCAATGGACACAGGAAGGTTAGTGCATAAAATTCCTATCTAATGCCTGTTTATCCAATATCTTCAGACTAGTTTATAGCATGTGGCTTTCATCATCGAGATCTTAGGATCTAATGCAATCCTCCAGCAGCCACCTTTTATTTTTTTTAAGCTATCTATAAAGCTTTGACTCCAAAATGAAAACACAATAATGTTTTCAAGCTAAGCACATTAGCTTGTATAAATCTGAACTCAGTTTAGCATCCATAGTTTTTTCCATTTTGGACTCAAAGCTTTATAGTTAGCTAAAATAGTAAAAGGTGGCTGCTGGAGGGTTGCATTAGATCCTAAGATCTAGGTGCAGTGATTTCAGGTTCAAGGCATCTCACTGATAAAGGCCACAAGCTAGAAACTAGTCTGGGGAGATTACATAAGCACTAGATAGGAATTTTATGCACAAACCTTCCTGCATTCACTGATTATTCTGGCTTGCACTTTTGCCTCTGTGAAAACTAGCTTGTGTGAGCATAAAGAATAGTGTTTGTGTGATGTTTGATGGTTTAATACCAATCCTGCCCAATAGGATTGTAGTGACTGTAGTTATAAACAACCAAAGACACCAAAAAGTATGGATGCTGAACTGAGTTTAGATCTGTATAACTGTACAAGCTAATGAGCTTAGCTTGGAGAAAAATTATTAGATTTTTTAAATTTTGGACTCAAAGCTTTATAGTTCACTAAATAAGTAAAAGGTTGCTGCTGGAGGGTTGCATTAGATCAAGTACAATGCTCTCAGATTCAAGGCTCCTCACTAATGGAAGCCACAAGATAAAAACTAGTCTGGGGATATTGATTGATTAGGTGTTAGATAAGGATTTTATGCACAAACCTTCCTGAATTCTTTGATTACTCTGGCTTGTACTTGAGTGGTTCTACTGTATGGAGAGTTTTGTCTCTGTGAAAAATATAAATATTATTTGTTTTTTTTCAGTGAAATAAATTGTGAAAAAAATATTATTTTTAGTTTAAATGGTAGGATAAATCACATATAGAAGTCCAGGAGTGAATATTCAATTGCAAAATATTTCTGTCTTTATGACATACATAGAATATCTGCAAATATAGGGGATTTGAACACAGACTTTCAAGCACCCTTCAACTATCCACACTATCTCATACCACCAATACACATGATCACACATATATAGAAAAGATAAATAATCACCAAGATACGTATTTCATGCTGAACCAGCACTCATCAGTTGATTTAGATTATGATCTCCCACACACACATATATAAACAGTGCTCAGTTTATATTAAGATAGCAAATCTTCATACTTTAATGAACAGGCTTCAACCTACTCCAAAGTCCAATTCTTCAGCCATTCATACCATTGAAAATCTGATGATGGAAAGCCCAAATCTTATGCTGATGCCAATATTATTGCCATGTCCATGTTGATCTCAAGTCACACTGACCCCTCAAGTATAGGATCTTATCCATTTAAATACATAGAAGAGGGATAGGCAGGATGCAGGTTCAATGTGTAAGATTTGAAATATGCATTCTTCATATACCTGGATATGATAATCTGGACCAACTAATGAGTGCTAGTTCAGCACGAAATATATATATTGGTGATTGTTTATCTTTTCTATATATGTGTGGTCATGTGGTGGTATGAGATAGTGTGGATAGTTGAAAAATACTTAAAAGTCTCTGTTCAAATGCCCTATATTTACATAATATTAAGCTTCAGGTATATAAATAATGCCTGTATTTCAAATCTTATAGTATATCTGCTTAAACAATATACAATTATTACTTTACAGGTGCACTATTATATTATACAAATTTTAAATCAGTTAGTTGCACTTCTGAACATTTCAACCATTTTAGGTATTATTTTCTAAATATCTGATACATTTGGAATTGATATATTTATTACACCAGAAGACTATGCAATCCAAGGCAGAGATTTTCCTATAATTGCTTCAACAATTATTAATCATTTTTAGTGATTATGGAATAACAGTTTTGATTCATATTAATTAAAAATCACTGGATTAAAAGTATTGACTAAACTAGATTTAAAACAGATGTTGGAGTATGTCAAAATAATAATTTTTCTTTTAAAAAAGATATCTAACATTTGCTTTTCTCACATAAGTCACCAGTAGGAGACAATCCCTCATTCAATAAATTTGTTTCATTAGGGACTTAACAGATGTGATAATTGTAATCATCGATCTTCTCACATAATTGCAAAAAGTATTTTCATAACTGAATAAAATTATGAACTTTAAATTTTAATTTTGAAGGCATTTTCTGTTCCTTTTGACGGATGATCTTCGTTGTGCAAATGATTGGAAAATTTGAATGTTTTTTTTTTTTTTAAAGGAACAAACATTAAATTTGATAAATTATTTTTTTGGAATGCCTAATCAATGGATAAATTTTGTACATTCTCTTCATATGTTTGAAGATAGATTTAGTCATTTATTTATATCTTCTTTGACACTTATGAATTTTTTGGGCTTTAGAAAAAAATTCAAACTTTTTTCTATTTTCAATAGTTTTATTTTTAACTCTATATGTTACTACATACATATGTTGCTGCACATTAATAAAAAATAATTGAATGGTTCTATTGCTTGAGAGTTCATAAAAAGCTTAAGTGGCCAGAAGTGGCACACATGAAAGCACATGGACCTTAAGCTCTGGAGTCTGTCACTCTTCCACTATACCAAATCACGCAGGTCTTATTCTACCTTAATCTTTATATAATATAGATTTTAAAATAAATAAAAAATTATTAATAGCAGTTAGATAAAGATTATTTCAAAATGTAAAATGTATATTTTGTTTTAAATAGAGTTGCAATGGCATTAAGATTTTTTTCTAATTCATCATATTTTGAAAAATAGATAGTAACTTTTTGAACAATATCCTATAAATAAATATTAAAAAAATGAAATCTCTATCAATTACTACCTCAAATTGTAGCTTATGTTTATATACTTGCACACACTAAGAACAAATTCTCCATAAGAGCAACGCTCTAATTTTTTTTTCACTCTAAGTTTTTAAGGATGAATAAAAAGTTAAGTATAAACAATTGGATGGTTAATTGCTCTATAGGTTATATGACATTTGAAAGCAAGTAAAGATTGAGTTTTGATCCAGAAATCTTTATTTTTTCGAACTGATGTGTTAAACCGAACATGCATCTTAACACAAGAGTATGTATTGATTGCTTTGTTTTAAAACTATCCTTCTATCTTATATAAATATATAAATGAATATATATATATATATCAGTTCTCTCAATAGATACTGGTACTATTTAGCCTCAATATATATAATTAACAGTAACTAAAATTTGAAACTGCGAGTACTTAGTAATTAAGATAATTAATGCGAAGAAATGACAATTTTAAAAGTATTTAGTCGCTTGTCATATTTGCAATTAAATGAAAACCACATACTTAATTAACTTTAATAAACACAGAAATTGAAACTTAATTTGAATCTAATATGTATATCTATGTAATACTTTACATTATGTTTTTTTATATACATGCTGACATATGGAAAGATATGTACATATAACAAGTATATTAACTAAAGTTGCGAATGATTAAACATTTTAACAAAACAATCAACAGCCGATTTGTAATTATCTGCGATAGTTTTTATATGTGAACTAACATAGTTGTCCTACAAGAAGTAGTACACTTTCAGTTGTGAAAACAATATCTGCATTTTTTTCTTCATTTTATGACAAACTCTTAAATAATTAGATAGGAAATTATGAAACAAGCAAAAATAAACAATATTTAAAAAAGTTAACTTGAAATATTACTTTATATATATATATCAAACTTAAAAACAGTTACAATAATTAAATTAGATTTTTTTTTCAAAGTATATTTACATAAAATTTAACTGGGTTTGATAACTATATAAAAAGATGGCCTTATCAAAGTATATTTACATAAAATTTAACTGAGTTTGATAACTATATAAAAAGATGGCCTTAACAATATAAAGAATTTTTACATGAAGAAACGTGAATGCAGAATGAAATTATCCCAAGTTCTTGATTTGAAGAAAATGATTTTAAAATTAATATTTGCAACACAGACACTCATTGAAATTTTCCAATTTTAATACAAATATAAGATTATATATAGAGTGCTAAGTATAAGAATCTCTTAAATTGTATTTATACGGAATATGGTAGTTAATGGTTGAAATTTTGTTAATAATAAACTGGTCATGGAGAATCCAGAACACTTATTAATTATAAAGCAAACATTTCTAAAGTAAAAAAAAAAAGTGGGAGAAGCAATATAAAGAACAATATTAAAATATTATCATGTCATGGAAGAATGGATTTATTTTGACTTCAATACATCTCCAAAACTTTTCATAAGTGTATTTTTATGTAAATATTTTATAAAAGATAGAATATAGTATTATTGTTGAACTATTATTTTGTGTTAGAAATATAAATAAAAAATTGACATACTAAAATACATAATATGTAAAAAAATAAAATTTTGGTCATATAATTAGAGAATAAATCCAAGTTATTTTTAAAGATATATCTGGAGAAATTATTTTATAGAGAAATAAATAACTTTAGAACCAGATGTTGAAGTTTTAAATTATGATAAATTAATGTAACTATAATCACCATTAATAGAAAAAATACATATGTGTATATACTATTTATAAAATTAAAATCACTGTAACTGTTAAGCATATATTTATGGTACATCTCTGGTGCGGAGAAAGTTTAGTATTGGTAATAAATTCTTAGATAAGACCAAGTCAGATTTTGTTTAGAATAATCAAATAAAAATGCCTTGACATAAAAACCTTCTCTGAGAAAAGTAAATGGATCTTTATTGTATTAATAAAAGTGATTACAAAAGTTTACAAATAAACATACCAACAAATAAACACAGATTCTAATTTAAATAAAAACATTTTAAAAAATGGATTAATTATTATATATTGGTTAATTGTAGACACAATCAAGGGATTTGTGCCTTGAAAAAGAAACAAGCAAAAAAGAATTATAAGATTTGTTAGTAGTTATTGCAATGTTCCAATAGCCAAATCAGCTAATATTTTTTTTTGTCAGTTGTTTACCTAACTTCTGTCCTAGAGAAATTGAGGAGAAATTAATATTATAAAAGGTACAATATTAAATTTTAAAAATATAAACTAAAATATTAATGGGGATAAGGATTTAAATGTACTATCATCTGGCTATATCTAATTATTCAATCTTGCTATAAATTTCATAAGAATAAATAATTTGTTTTGATGTAAAGGCATTGTTATAACTTGTCATTATAAAAGTAATATTAAAAAAAATTATAATAGTTAGCTTGTAATTATAAATATGCGACTTTTTGGCGCACAACTCAATTTGTTAAAGATTCAGAATTATAAATTTGTCAGAAAATGCCCAGCTTGTTGTTTATATGTATATATTTATTCAGAATTAATGACCATATAAGTAAAATAACTTTTGATTGTTGCAGGCTGAAGGTATCTCCAACTTTAATCCATTTTTTTCTGTCTCTAACCTCTCTTCTCCATATCATCCTAACACACTTGCTTATTTCATCCATCCATATTACATCTGGTCTTTTACTAGACTTTTTATAATCTCTTGGAATTCAATTTAAGATTTCAATTGTCCATCTATTATCATCTCTTTCAACAGTATGTCATGTTTAGCTTCACTTTAGTCTTGTAATTCTTTTAATGATGCCAATAATTTGCACCTATTTGTTATCTCATCCATTGATTCCTTCTTGTTACTCCTAAAATATATCTCTTCATACTTCATTGAGTGATCTAAAATCTTTACAGCTTCTCTATTAAGTGTCCAAGTCTCAGATCCATAAGTAGAAACTTGTAAAACTCATTTATTAAAAACTTTCTTTTTCAAACACAATACATCAACTAAGTTTAATTCTATGATTAATTTTATCCATTATGTATTCATCTGTATCAATAATCTGACCAAGATATTAGTAAATGTTAACTTCCTCTAATTCATCATTATCCAATCTTTTTTTTTTTTTTGGAGAAAATCCATTGAACATTACTTCAATTTTTTAGCATTTAGCTTTAGTCCTATTTTTGCAACATTTCCCGAGGCTCATCATCTGCAAAATATAGATGACTTAATTAATGTTCATTTACTTTTACCACCTTAACCTTCCATTTTAATCTACAAAACACTTTTTTCAAACTGCTGTAAAAAGTTTTAAGATATGCAGTCACTTTGTCACATACTCTTCTCAATCCCAATCTTCCTAGTATATCTGTGTAATCTAAATTATGTCATTTTGATAAATATTCTTTAAAATATGATGATATCTTATTTTTATGGTCCAATGCTTTAAATACTGAAGAAATGCTTATGGAATCAAATGATTTTTCATAATTTACAAATCAAGACATAATGGCAATTTATATTTATTGGTCCTTTCTATAACTTCCCTCAATATATGGATGTAATGCACTGTGCTAAATCTACTTTGGAATTTTGATTGGTTTTTTTTTTAATTGGTGGAAATCCAAAGTTTGATATAGATGAATTTGTGATTACCTTGATAAATTTTATATAGAGTTCTTATAATATTCTTATCACTTTTTTTAGATATTAATTTTAGTACTACATTCTTCAATCATCAGATATATATGTGCTGATATTTGGTGTTTAACTTTTCCAATAATTTTTTACTTCTTTACCAGCTTCTTTTAAAATCCTGGGCATTTTTATTGTTATATAATTCTCAATAGAACTTTTTCATATAATTCATGATATCATCTCTCTTTTTATTAATAGTTCCATATTTTCTTCATATTGCAAAAATAAGTTTCCTACTAATACCAAGATGTTGTTTTACACTTTTGATACTTTTATTCCCTCTATAGCTTTCTCTTTCCTTGCTAGTACACATTTATATTTTCTTATATCATTATTAACTGTTTTTTGTATCATTTCACAAAATTACTGATATTCACTTTTTTTTCATGGATCATTTATATATATTTTCTCATATTCTTTTCTTTTCCATAAATTGTACTGTCCAGTATACGTTTCACTGGTCAATTGCTGCTTTTTTGTAGCCACTATCTTTGTTGCAGTTTTTGATATATGTCTCATTTATCTTCATGTTAATTTTGTTCAAATGGGAAACATCTTTAAAATTTGTTAATATTTTTAAATGAGTTACAACTTCTAATTTAAATTAATTGGAATGTTTCTGAAGGTTAGGAATTTAATAATTTTTGTCTTTTAGTCTTATCTTATAGCTTACTTATGAATGCTCACTTCCTGTGTTGAATTTATTAAAAATATTACAATCTTGAAATACATATTTTCTGTTAATCAAAATATAATCCAATTCTGCTGTATCTTATTTTGGATGTTTCTATGTCAGCATTTTTTTAAAGATATAATTTATAATATAAAGTTGTTGTTTTTTTTAGTGAATTTTACAAGTCTAAATCCTCTATTATTTCTATTACTATAATTAAATTTATTCAGAGCACATTTTTCTTTCAATCATTTACCAATTCTAGCATTAAAATCTCCCATGTCAATTTTAAAATGTTATTTGATCTGATTGAAAGCCTTTTGTATATCAATATAAAGATCCTTTATTTTTTTACCACAATGAGAAGTATAAACATGAATGATCCGCATTTGATATCTTCCATTAAATTGACTAACTAATCTTGCCACTCTGGCTCATAACCATTAATCTTCCACTTTTTTTATTTATATAGAATCATATTCTACTAGTGCTTCCAATATTTATGTTTTTGTAATATAGTACATCTTCTAGACAAAATTCAATGATATCTCATTTCAGTTCTTTTAATTTTTTTAAAATGATCTGCAGTTGTAAGTATCTAAATAAAATATCATTATCAAATGGCAGCCTTGGTCCACAATTAGGGATTCTTAGGATTTTTCACCTTTGGACCCAGCTGCTTCCTTGGTTGATGACTTTACAGTCTCCTGGAAGTAAAGGCCATAATTTACTTTTGCCTGTCATGACTATAAATATCTATTTTTTAAAAAAGTTCATTCCCATACCCATTCTTTCTATCTTCAAGAAAACTCAATTGATGTTTTAATTATGAGCTATTGGCTAACTGAAAGGAGAGATCATAGTGTTTTTCAATCTTAAAGTTACCATGCTGATTAATGCACATTGGTGAGCAGCCCATTCATGTTTGTATACTACATGAATAATCATTACCATATTTACAAGTCCATATGGAGTGGATATTAGAAATTTGCTTTGCTCTACTCCTTTAAGACTTCATAGTGGAATCAAAGAGTTTTCTTTCGATTAATCATAAACTCTTTTCTACAATCTTTCAGAATCATATGTGTATATCCTATATCACTATTATATATTATATTGTCTGTGGAAGCTTCATTTACATCATGTATTGGAATGAGTAAAATATGGACTGTCATACAAATAATGTTGTATATGTATAATTAACTTATATGCAGTTTTGCTTATAGGTATGTACAACGTGTTATTTTCCATTCTGATTTTTTGAATATAAAATCTTAATTAAACTATTCATAATTCAAATTCAGCACATATTTTAGCTACATTAAATTTTATATATTAAGATCACTCAATAAATAAAAATTTACTTTAATACCGACATATCAGTTGATTCTTTCAGCTTCCATAACAGCATTGGTTTTAGCAGTGAAATCTAAACTCTCTTTGATAAAGGCAAAGTTAGAAACAAGTTTGGAGGTCAGAATTAAATTGCTCTACCATCTGGTAGCCACTGATTTCTCAAGCTTGCACTACTACATGGTGTTAAAGTAGAAGTAGGAGAACTGTTCTTTTTTTTTTTTTTTAACTTTTATTAAATATCTCTATATTCTGTACTTTATTTATCTGATAAAAATATTTATTGAGTAAACAAAATATTTTCTTTATAATGAAAAAAATCTTTTTCCCTAATTGGCAAAAATAAAAAAATGAGACATATATTATTAACAAATTTAATAATCTATATTAGTATTAATAACAAATGAATTATTAAAGCAAAAAAAAATCAATAAAAATTTCTATATTTTTCTTATTTATATCTGTTAACCATTGTATACAATATTAATATGTAATTACATAATTAAAATGGTTATTTCTTATTTTTTAATATGAACAATTTTAAATTTATAATGGGTCACTTTTGGAGAAAAAAAAAATCATTTTTTTCTTAAATAATAAAGAGTTGATATTTAACAAAAGCTTTCACTCTCAGTAGAAAAATTAATACATCAACTCCTATATACATAATTGTAATTTAAGATCATTTATTTCATATTTATGGGATCCTATATATTTTAAACTCTTTACATTAGTCAGTACATTATCATATAGCTTTTTTATATTTGGTAATCGGCAGGTTTGAAGACTACCATTGTTTATCTCATGTCTGTCTTACAACGCTATGCATTATTGGGAGATTCCATTAATTCAAACACCACTAATTCAAAAATTTGTATTATTTGGATAATATTACAAAATATTTATTTTTTTGATTTGTTGTTTTAATTATTGCTATACAAAATTTGTATTGTGATATACATATATGCATATTCTATATTTTAAAATCATTTAGGTAGTCACGTATTTATCTTGCTATGACGTCATGATGGTCAACATTGTTTCTATGCGCTGAATTTTATAATTGAGCATGTATTAGCCTGTCCTTCAGACAGACAAAAACGTTGGAGGCCCCCCACCCATTCCAGCGCTATGCACTGACTTTTCTCATTTTCAGTCAAAAAATGAGACACATTGTAAACATAAAATTCAGCGTGTAGAAACAATGTTGACTGTCATGACGTCATATCAAGATATTAATAAAATAAATTTAAATAGTTTACAAAAGGTATTTCAATATGTACAAACTATAGATAGTAAGAGTAATTTAATTTCCATCAGAGTTTGAGTTTATAATATAGAGAAAAAAATTATTGTTGAAATCCCAAAAATTCACAAATCCAAAAAATCTCTATAAATCGGGGACTTCAGTTCAGTGGTAGCATATATGAATTTTAAATCAGCACTACTTTATTTCAAATATTTTTCTCTTCTTTTATAATATCTTTTTTTTTCTCTCCACTATTTATCATTTATTGCTGACTTGTGGTTGTTTGTTTCAAGTTTTTAGTTTCAGTCAATACTAATGTTAAAAAAAAAAGTTAAAGTAAAAGTAAATAAAAAATCCAAATAATGTACTTGTACTTTTAGAATTTCAGAAGTGTATCCTGTTGAATCGGGAGGGGAGAGGCTAACTAATCTCTATGATATAATAATATAATGAAAAGATGTAATGAAGAAAATTAGTGATCAGCATTTAAGAGACAATCCATGTTTTTTTATCTTTACTGATTAGTTGTATATAAATTCAGATATTCAGGATTATGCTGTTTTAAAAAGGGTGGATAAAAATAAATTTACCCAGAGTCTTGCCATCGAAATTCTATACTAATGTCAGGATTGAAAAACTGATTAAGATTAAAAGTATATAATCAATATAAAGTCTTTTATTTTCTTGTTTAACCAATATAGTTTTAATATTATAAAAATAAAATTACATATTCTAATTTTAACTATATTGATTGGTTCTGAGTAACTTAGCTTTTTTTTTTATTACAAATTTTGTTAATAATAAAATGTCATATAAACATATATAAAAATAATTTACACATAATATATGTTAATTATTTCATCCACAAAATTCTTAAAATCCCATCAATTCTATCTTTAACATTGTTGCAGATTATTTATAAAATTATTTAGTTCAATTACATATAAAATATAAAACAAAAACATGATCTTTATATAGTCTCAATATTTGTAAACAATAATCAGACTTTGAATCTAATCATTTTAGTACATTGACAATTGGAGTTCAATCTATCACTTCTGAGCAATTAAGTATTCAATTACATTAAATTTTGAAAAAATGATAATCTAATGCTACAAGAGATTTGTTGAGGAATCAGATTTGAAAATATACCTGCTATTTTTTTTTTAATTGACTGGTTTGGTTATTAAACTTTCATTTTTTTGAAACAGATGACATGACATCTATATAATTATGACTGTCTTTATATGCAGAAACATTTTTATTTTCTAATTTATAAATAATTGTTGCAAGTAATTTTTTGAGAAATCTACAAAATCACAATAAAATATTGGTTGTATTTTATATAGAGCAATTTCAATACAGTTCATCAATTTTTATGTTTAAAAGATGTGATTAGTAGAAATATTTTTTGTTAATCCACACATATATGTAAATTTTAATCATTTATTTTATTATTTTATGACAATCCAGATATGTTCAGAAATTATTGTAATACATGTCTGTGTGTATATATATCAATGAGGGCCAAATAAACACATCTGTAAATTTTAATCATTTTTTCATTATTAGATATCAATTTAAATAGGTTCATTTTAAAATTGTAACACATATATTATATATAACTATTATTCTAAAAGAAATAAAGCTAACTTTTTACCTATTTAAAACGTATTTAATTTAAAAGTTATTTAAATTGAAACATATCTTCAATTTATCATATTTAAATTTAATATCTCTAAACTCTGGCTTTAAATAACACTTACATGAACTGACATTTTACAAATTATTTTAAAACCATTTATTTTAAAACTAACAAACAAAGACCCTAACGAAAATTAAATAACTATATTTTGTACAGAATAAAACAACTGCCTATACCTAAAGCATAACATGTTTTAAATTAATTCTTATTTATATCTAAACTATTAACTGGGATTTTTAATCTAACATTAAATGATCTAATTAGTATTTCTTAACTAACTAATATTTAAATATGCTAAATAAATTATTTTATTCAATAATACAAAACATTTAGCTAAGTCTTTATAATTTAACATCAAGAAGGAAACTTATTTAGTATAATCTAGTAAAAATTTTTTTTAACACATTATAGAAGATATATTTAACTCACAGGGCCAAATATATATATATATATATATGTAGCTATTCACAATCATTATAAAAGAATATATAGATATTCCAACCAAAAGTTAGAGTCACCTTTATTAAGCTGTATCATTGTATACATAAACTGAATAGTCTTAACTATATAATTCAAATCACTAAGTAAATTAAAGGCTATGAAAATTTCTTATGTAAAATTGGTAAATATATATAACCAGATCATGCAAAGAAGTATGGAAAGATGTATATTAAGAGTAACAAAAAGAAATAAAAAAATGAAATACATAGATGAGAGAACAAACTGATATTATTGAAAGCATTAAGAGATTGAAGTGGAGTTGGGCTGGACATATTGCTAAAAGAGATAATAATAGATGGAAAGTTGAAATCTTAAACTGGATTCCAAGGGATTGTAAAAAACCTAGAAATTGACCACATGTGAGATGGATGGATGAAATAAGATAATGTGCTGATGTTATATTGAGAAGAGAGATTAGAGAAGATGGATTGAACTTAAAATGATCTTCATCCTGAAATGGATCAATAATGGTTAAAAATGATCATTATGCTGATGATACTATTATATAAATTGATGTTTGTTTATCTTGTTTAAACCTTTTGCTAACTATGATGATATGACCTTGTAAAAGCTTTTACCTTTAATTATTTTTCTAACTCCTTGCTTATTTTTATACTATTCTAGTTTTAATTTTTTTACTGGCACTATGATCCAATTTTTGATCATCATCATAATATATATTAAGACTCATAACATTGTAAATACATATTTTAAAATACTCTAACCTAGCAGTAAGTCAATATTTAATAAGAATAAAGTATACCTCATTTATTAATATACAGACTTGAGTATAACGCTTTGGTTTGAAAAAATCAATATTTTAATCATACTTTATTCTTGTTAAATGTTGTCTTGTGGTATGTTAGACAGAGAGTATTTAAAAATATTTATTGTAAGTTGTTATGAGTCTTAATCTTGAATATTATATATATATATTAAAGCACTGGAGATATTCTGTATTATATATCATTTCGCTTTTCTGTTAAATGAATCTCAAACACTTTTTTTTACTTTCTTTTTTTAATCAATATAACTCAATTTTCCACAAGATTTTCTGCAGTTTTTTTTTTTTTTTTAAAAAAAAAAACAGTTATAGTTATTTCCTTCTTCTATTTTATCTATATTCAAATATATGACATTTTTTTAAATAATGTTTTTATGTTTTCACTACTTATATCAATTCATTTTCTTCATTTATCACCATCATCATTAATTATTTACCTATATGACATATATTATCTAAAAAAAAAATCTAATTTTTGCCTTTTTTTCACTCATAATTTTTTTTGATCATCTATTAACTTTTTTCCTTCTCTTTCTTTCACTCCTAAAATTCTCATGTCTCGAATATTTGCTAGATTTCTATATGCATTCAATCCAATTTATGAACTCATGCATGAAAGTATTGAATCAGGTCTGATCATTATTTTCCATGCACTTTGAGGTTGAGAATCAGACTCAAGAGTTAAATATTCCTGATTGAAATTCAACGTCTTTTTGTTGGTCAAACATTGAGCAATAATCATAGGATTATCTTATTATTTTCAGTTAAGACATCTTAATATGCCCCTAAATTAATTTATATATCTTACTAGTAATTTTAATTTCCCACTATAATTTATTCTCTTTAGTTAAATTAAGATTACTAATTAAGGCTTTTGGTAAATACTTTCTATCTCAATCCTTTTGAACATTTTTTTTTTTTTGAAATTTTTATAATTATATAGAAGCTCTATATTATTTAAATGTTTCTTCCATTTATTTGATTAGATGACTGTAAATAGTTCTTTGATAATAATAATAAATTTATAGAAATTGAGATTTATTTTTTAATTCGACTCATTACTTCTGTTTGAATGCTCTCTGTTTTCTCTTCTGTAAAAAGTAAATGAAGTGAACGCATGAATATCATTTTATCGCTGACTTTTTATACTATTGCATGCGATTATAAATTTAACTCTCCATTGTCAGATTTAGAAGTTTTTATATATATATATAAATTAAATTTATGAAAAACCAATTAGTAATGCAAAAATGCATTTTATATTTTAAAGAAGATGTATTTCCAAAAAATAAATATGCATTTAAAATTTATCTAATTCATATTTAGTTAGAAATGTAGTGTCATTATGACTACTTAATTAACATGCTTGATTTTTGAACAGCTCTTCTAAAAATTAAAAATAGCATTTTTTATTTTTATGTTTGAAGTGACAAGCTTTCATATACGAATCTGTAAAAACAATGCTATTTCACAAATATATTATAATGGATTATATAATTCTTGATTTGTTTCCGAGGATATAGTCACTTATAATTTTTTAATGCATATATTTTGGAATGTTCATAGTTTTGAGGCATGAAGATAAAGATATAAGGTATTTTTTAGATACAATATAATTCTACCTTTCTTTTGGAGAAATGGTTGACAAAATTTCTAGTGTCAGTTACTTAATTGAAGACATGATTATTATTATTTTTTATGTGTCAAAGCGTCGGCCGGAAGCAAACCCCGGGACAACTGCTTGTAAAACAGTCTAACTACTCGGCCACCAACGCTTGACTATTATTTTGCTGCATTATAAAATATTTATAAGCAAGACATAGCCTTAAAACTATTTTTTTATTTATACTGTATATTAGGATATTAACAAAAATATATACTGTGTATATAAATGTTTTCAGCATTTATACGAGCTATTTTGTGGATTAAAACAAGAAATTAAATGAAGGGACATTTTGACGATGATGCAGGTGTTTTTATATAAAAATCTTCAAAGTTTCAGAAAATGTTACATAAAAGCAAGGAAGTTGAAGTATCCATATGCACGTCTATATACATTAGGACACGATGTTAATATTAAGTAATCAGAATAGCGAACAGTCTGCAACAACTCTCTCTCTACTTTACGTAATCGCAATTCCCACGCCGTTCTTTTCCAACGAGTGCTCTCCAACGAATGGTCTATTTTGCAACGAATGCCTTGCTCTGCAACGAATGCTTCTACTCTGCAACTAATGCTCTGCTCTGCAACGAATGCTTCTACTCTGCAACTAATGCCCTACTCTGCAACTAATGCTCTTCTCTGCAACTAATGCTCTTCTCGGCAACTAATGCTCTTCTCTGCAACTAATGCTCTTCTCTGCTGCGGTCTGTTTCAGCTACACCCGTGAACTACATTTCCACTGGGCGCTGGTCATTAACCGCAAGCACTAACGCGAGATATCTCTGCTGGTGTTAAACCGACGTCTACTCCAATACTGCTACTCAACTACTGCGTGATTGCTCTCTACTGGAGTTGTCCTCTAATTGCTGCCCTGCGTAGATGTTACCCAGTCTTCTATTGCTTGCTGACAACTGTAGCAATTAATACACCGTCCAATAAGGTATCGTCTCTTATCCAAAAATATTTGCAATCAGCAAATATCTCTTGGAATAGTCGATCGCCATTATGTCAATGCCTTAATTAAATTCCACAGCTATCAGTGCACGATCTAAAACAACCTCTCGAATACATTCTAGTTTTTTCTGGAGTACACAAACATGTGCATTTTTACAAACACTACACTCCTCCCTCCACTCCAGAAAAACCTTTGTTGCTATTCCTTGGTGTTGTTTTTCTCTTGCTACTAACTGGGATTTCCATTTTCACCAGGTTTCTCTGTCTACGGCTAACCTTGTTGTATACAAAACTTATTCGCTACTCACAGGTTCCGAATGTGTCTGCGCCACTGAAGTATCCATATGCACGTCTATATACATTAGGACACGATGTTATTAAGTAATCAGAATAGCGAACAGTCTGCAACAACTCTCTCTCTACTTTACGTAATCGCAATTCCCACGCCGTTCTTTTCCAACGAATGGTCTATTTTGCAACGAATGCCTTGCTCTGCAACGAATGCTTCTACTCTGCAACTAATGCTCTGCTCTGCAACGAATGCTTCTACTCTGCAACTAATGCCCTACTCTGCAACTAATGCTCTTCTCGGCAACCAATGCTCTTCTCTGCAACTAATGCTCTTCTCTGCAACTAATGCTCTTCTCGGCAACTAATGCTCTTCTCTGCAACTAATGCTCTTCTCTGCTGCGGTCTCTTTCAGCTACACCCGTGAACTACATTTCCACTGGGCGCTGGTCATTAACCGCAAGCACTAATGCGAGATATCTCTGCTGGTGTTAAACCGACGTCTACTCCAATACTGCTACTCAACTACTGCGTGACTGCTCTCTACTGGAGTTGTCCTCTAATTGCTGCCCTGCGTAGATGTTACCCAGTCTTCTATTGCTTGCTGACAACTGTAGCAATTAATACACCGTCCAATAAGGTATCGTCTCTTATCCAGAAATATTTGCAATCAGCAAATATCTCTTGGAATAGTCGATCGCCATTACGTCAATGCCTTAATTAAATTCCACAGCTATCAGCGCACATCTAAAACAACCTCTCGAATACATTCTAGTTTTATCTGGAGTGCACAAACATGTCCGCCATTTTTACAAACACTACAGAAGTGTAATTTATAATAATGCTAAAAAGATAAAAGTTGTGATCACTATCTTTTTAAAAAAAGAAAAAAAAAAAGATTAACAGTAATTAATTCTGAAGTTAACAATTACAAATATTTTGAGCAGATTATTAATATAGATGGGACCATAATGGAAAAAATCAAACATAATTTACATGGAATAATTTTAATAAAAATAACTTGATATTAAAAGGAAATCGACTTATTTGCTTGAAATAGAAGATTTTTTAAAACAAACTTATTTTATTTTATCTATACATTTAAGATTTGGATTCAGTATTAAAATGCAATGCATGATGAGCTCATCAGGAGATAAAAAAATGGATATCACTGATGTCATTGAAAGAATAAAGGTGTTAAAATGGAGTTTGAATGGATGTGTCACTAAAAGAAATGTCTTTAGATAGATAAATACATTTTAAAACTAGATCTCAATAGATTGTAAAAAAATCTAGAAAGAGATCACATGTGAGATATATGGATGATGTTACGAAATTTTATGTAAAGATATGGAGGAAAAAAGATTGAAAATTGGATTAAACTTGGTGAGACATTTCTTCTCTAGATTAATAGTAGTTGAAATTGATGATGATATTTTCTGTTTTTTTATAGTGTAAATGTTTCTGTGTATATTTTATTTACATCTGATATTAATCTTGGTTATTATAAACATATTTTTATCTAGATCTTTTAAGATAGTTGAATTACTATTAAAAGCCACAAATTCTATTCTGTAAATCTTCATAACTGCTGTAAATTGATAAAGATCGTTTTAGTTTTATTTACATAGTATTTCCACTTTTTGAAGTTTTCTAGATGGCTGAATCTTCCACTTTTCATTGTGCTGAGTACCACTTTTGTAATGTGTGGCAGAACTGTTGTCAGGACACATCAATTTTGTTTTCTGATATTTATAATGAGGCCAGATTGCCACATCTAATATATTATGCTACTATCCTATATTCAAAATTCAGATCTTTTAAATAGTTATATTATACCACTGAATATGATTAAGTTGCTTATAACTGACAATAAAATTAATATAGATAAATTGATATGTAAATTATTTTAACCATAGTAAACTGTTTGAAACAGCAGCAACTATGATGCAATTCGATTATGCAATATTAGCACTGATTTAATAAATTTTAAATATGATTTTTATTCAAGAACAAAATTATCAAAATTCATTTTTAAATTGTCAAAATAATTTTTTTTACTTTAAATTGAGTAGGTGAAATAAATTTATTTTAATTATGGTATGAATGTAATATTCTCTGTTCAAAGACATAGCATGACTAAGTGACAACATTTTTCTATGTCAACTGTAATTTTTTATTATTTATAAGCATCTTTTTACTCAATTTTAAAACTACTTCATAATCATTAATGGATTCTTACATTATTAGAATATTTATCATAGATATCAATTATTAATATATATTTAATAATAAGTATTTCTAATTTAAATAAAATATGGTTGTATCATTGTATACCAACTAAATAATATTCATATATATATACCCTACATTTTTTTATATATACAAAACATTAAGATAATTTTATCACGTTTCACCTAAGCTTATAATATACTAGCTGCCTTTTTTAAAAAATATATATATATATATAACTTTTTTTGTCTTCATATCACAATAAATTTAATCTTTTGCATGCATTCGCACAAGTATTCTTTAAATCAAACGTAGTTAAAATTATACAATTTTTATGACGGTAAAATTAATTTATTTAAAATCATGAAAAATATTAGTGTATATTTTCTAAATTCTGTACAAATAAAATAAAAATTTAAATTACTAACAGCGTCTCAAACTTATTTATATATACGGGTAGTTTATAATCATTATTGCCGAATTTATGCAATATAAATTTTTGGTTGTTATAGTATTAACGTTTTTTTAGCACTGAATTTCATTTATTTAGTATTTCTTTTACTTTAGAATTTTTTTTAAAAATTGCAACAAAAAAGAAGAAGAAGAAGAAGAAGAAGAAGAAGAAGAAGAAGAAGAAGAAGAAGAAGAAGAAGAAGAAGAAGAAGAAGAAGAAGAAGAAGAAGAAGAAGAAGAAGAAGAAGAAGAAGAAGAAGAAGAAGAAGAAGAAGAAGAAGAAGAAGAAGAAGAAGAAGAAGAAGAAGAAGAAGAAGAAGAAGAAGAAGAAGAAGAAGAAGAAGAAGAAGAAGAAGAAGAAGAAGAAGAAGAAGAAGAAGAAGAAGAAGAAGAAGAAGAAGAAGAAGAAGAAGAAGAAGAAGAAGAAGAAGAAGAAGAAGAAGAAGAAGAAGAAGAAGAAGGAGAAGGAGAAGGAGAAGGAGAAGGAGAAGGAGAAGGAGAAGGAGAAGGAGAAGGAGAAGGAGAAGGAGAAGGAGAAGGAGAAGGAGAAGGAGAAGGAGAAGGAGAAGGAGAAGGAGAAGGAGGAGGAGGAGGAGGAGGAGGAGGAGGAAAGGAGGAGGAGGAGGAGGAGGAAGAATTTTTTTATTAAACTATTTTATGTATGAGCATAGTTATATATATTAGTATAAAACAGTATAGTTAGAAACATTCTTAAAATAGCTAATATTTACAGAAAATTGTGCACAAGTTAATGTAGGGCAGAGTGACAGACTTCACAGCAAAAAGTTCATTGAATCAAAACTCGAACTGTTATTTTTGGTACCCAATTAATACATGATTTTCTGAATAATTAAACTTTGAATATTTTTATTTAGTACAAAAAAGACAAACAAATAATAAATCCTTAAATGAAAATATATATTAATAAAGTTCACACATAATATGTGACATTTAAGTAGTTTGAAAAATTTAATTATGAAAGAGAACAACAATTCTTTTCACAACTTCTTGTAACATGTATTTTTTCATTGGAATATGTAAATTTATATTTTTATGCTATGAAATTACTATTCACATGTGACCTTTAAGTTCTCATATGGTTATATTGGGTTGGAAGGCAATAATATATCTCTGTGTTTCAGTATATATTTTCTTATATTATCCCTTAGAATATTGATGTTTTAAGCTTATTTAAAACCATTTTAATGGTTTTTTTTTTTTAAAAAAATATATGTAATTACTATGATGATGAATTTATCATTAATATCTTTCCCAATTTTTTTATCAATCCATGACCATAAATATGATATTTTAATCCACAATAGTGCCACATAGTGCAAGATACAGTAAATAGATACTAGAAGGTTGTGCATTTTAATCACTATCCAGTTCCTTTTCATCAATTATTCATAGACTAGTTTATAGGTTATGAGTTTTATCAGTGAAGAAGAACATTGGATCTGAGAGCAGTGCAAATAATTGTAAGGTGCAAAGAAAGATAGATGAAGAAAAATTAGTTCAATATCTATAATCCTCTCCCCGTAATATCATGTATTCTAAAGTATAATATTTAAAAATATTTTATTAATTATTCAGTATCATTAATATCTAAAAGCAGATTAAAGATATCTTCTGTAGTTTTTCATAACAATCTATCACAATGTCTTTCTGCCTCTTCCCTATAATGATTTAGAAACATTCTCATTATCTTACCTCAAATGAGATGAAATACCAACTAGATACTAAAAGAAAATAAACAATCTCAGACCAGAAGGGATCTGAAGTTAGTTTTTTTTTATAAATCTTGTTAGAAACTGAATAGTTCAATTACCTTTTCTTTTTATTTTGCTGCAAAGTTCATCACCATTTAAGTATGTTATCTAATTTTTACATCATTAATATCAATCTAATTCTAAACTCAATATATTTTTTAAAATTCTCATTATTATTCAAAACATTTTTTATTTTACACTTCTGTGGGCTTATAATATTTATCTCATTTTAGAATTCAGTATTTTTATAAAAACCTGCAAAGTATGTGATGCCATTTTAAATCTTATATTTATTTATTTTGTATTTTATTCACTGACTCAAATAAACATAATTCTTCAGTTTATCATCATCATTCACAGTCACTTCTAAATGAGTATAGTCATTTTAAGTTCAGTAAAAAAAAAAAAAGGCAAAAAATAAAAAAATAAAGATAAATTTTGTGACAACTATACAAATGAGTACATATCACAAGGGAATCATTTGTATGTTTTATAAAATCTTATTATACAGTTTTCTAGTTTCTATTGCAACACATTTTACTTTTTGAAATTCTTCAATATTTTGTCTAATTTTAGCTTTCTATTACATTCTCTTTTTTGCCATATCTTTCTTATTAAAGCAATGAATATTGCATTTCTTTATATAGTCTTTGGGAAAATCTTTATAAACTTTACGATTTGCATCATAAAATGCTTTCCTTAGAAAGTCTTTATATGTTAATCTAATGGCATAGCACCATATTCAATATTAGAATCTTGCCATCCTATTTTATCAATGAGTGAAAGCAATAAGATGTTTATCTTTTTGACTAAATCAGTTTTGAACAATTAGGTTATCTTTCCAATTTAAAAAATGATCTACAAAATATTCTTAATGTTCTGAATGTAAACATATAAAAACTTTAGTTTAATCACTAATGCTTTAAGAAAGCTTAAATCTTTTATTAGCCAGTGACAAAAAAAAATCAATATTCAAATAATTATCAACTTTGAAGAGTGTAAGTCAATTTAAATGTTTTTGATAATTTTAAGTAGAATAGTATATATGATTGTTGAGATGCGATATAAACTCTAATGTACTGTATAGTATTTATCGTAATAGTGGTATAACTTCTATTTTGTCCAATTTACAGCATGGAAAGGAGATGTGGAACTCTACTGACATTAATATAAAGATACCAAAAAATTATTTAAGGATGCTTTTTAATATTTTAATAAATATCATCTTTATAGTATGGTTCAAGGTTTGAATACAAATCATTAAGAAGTTTGAAATAATCACCATAAGCACATTCAAACATTTAAAATTTTATTTTAAAATAAAAGCAAAACAATACTGGATAAGATTTAATAAGCAGCATATCATACATCTACTAATACAGTAGATAATTTAAGATATAGAAAAAGATTTTGTTATAATTGATTCATCTTGGTATTATATCTTTTTCTATATTAAAATTTTCAATAATTTTATGTAACTTTATTAATCAAGTGATATTTATTATAAATTTAATTAATTTTTTTCAATAGCAATCTTCAATGCAGTTTATATATATATATATATATATATATATATATATATATATAAATTGCTATATATATATATATATATATATATATAATTAATCTTGCACTGTTATATATAGAAGGATTGAATGATTTTCCATAATTAAAATTTTTTCCATAATTAATGAAAATTTGTTCTTATTATGTTTTTAAATTATTATGATATAGCAGTGATCTTTCTCTGCTTACTCTAGAATTGATTAAATGAATAATCAAAAGACAATAGATAATAATATAGATTGATTATTAATACTGAATACCTTGTAAAGTTTAGTGCAATAATAGAATGGCGGACTCTAGAATTCAACATCATAGTCAATCTGTTACTTCCAATGCTTAAACTACAATAAAATCATTAGATTATTTTTTTAAATATTATTATTTAATATAGATTGCATGTAAATTTAAAATAATAAATCTTAAACAAAATTTGATTTATTTATGAGATTAATATTTATTCATTCACATGTTAAAAACAAATATCAAATAAAAAAGATTCCATTTGTTTTCTGAAAATGAAAATGTTCTTCCCAGAAGTGAAGTTTAGATTGCATGTAAGATTAAAAAGTCTCATTATACAGCAGTAATATATTTATCTGCTGTGATTCAAATCTCATCCAGCTAAACTTGAAACTTTTATCAGGTTCACAGCAGGGTAGTGCAACTTAAGGTGCATGCACTAAACCTAGTACATTGTGAAAGGAAATATAGTGTATTAAATTATACAAAAATAAAGCATAAATCTAGATATTATAAAGTCAAATGGTAATCAAAAAACAGTTTTTTATTACTCAGAATATAGTGTATAGCAAAATTTCAAATTTAAGGAGTAAAAAAAAAGTTCTGTTTCCGTTTTTTAAATACATGCTTAACATTTATCTAATCTTGAGATTCATAATCTAGAGCAAATCAACAATAACTTCTAATTTGAATTTTGTAATTGATGTTCTTTACATTAATAAGTTGGGCTTTGTATATTCTTTGTAAGAAGCCTTATAATTTTATTGTTTATAACAAATATTTTCAACTATGAAATTGATTTAAAAAAACAAAACAAAATCCATAATTAATTGACTTATATTTGAAAATTGTTTTGCTGTTTTTATTAATAGGTTAAATTCTAAAAATTAAAAGCAAAACAGACTTAGAAGTCTCATCTGTAATACATTATTATCTTATAATAAAACTAGGAGTGTGTGAAGTGCATGAGAGAGAAACTATAATGAGTACAAATTATAAGGCTAAAATAATCAGCAGCTTAGCACTTTCGAGAGGCGAGTTGCCTCATATTCATAGCAATAATAATAAATAGTGCAGAAAAAAGTGTTAATGATAATATGCAAAATACATGTAAATTCTCTATGTAGCCCAGCGTTTGGAGATATCGAAACAGTGTCACATTTATTGATGGAGTTTTTATTACCAGTAATAAAATATGCCTCTTTAATTTTTTGCTTGCTGCCATTTTTCTTTATGTATACTATTTTTGGGTTAAATGGTTCAAATGTATTATCTTATATAATTTTTTTTACTAAATACTATTTATTTCTATTGACATAATTTTAAATGAAAATTAAAATAGTAGCACAAAAGTTGTACGATGCATCAGAACTCTTGTGTGAAAAATTTCCTCTTGGTTTAAAAAATGTTGGCCACTGTTCTGCAGGCTTAGTTCTTTTTATTCAGGTAGTTTGATCATGGCCAGTCCAGTTAATCATCTAATATTGTTTGTTAAATTGGTATATAGCTAGCTATTATTAGCTAAAGGATAGAATAAGAACAGAAAACTGTTCACACTCGTTACTGGCAATTGAAAAATCTGGTGAATAATATATTCTTCACTGTATAAAAATGTGTCTAAAATTGGGCTATTAAAAAGACATTTTACTTTTTTACTTTCATATAAGCTGTAGAATGTCATTTGATATTTTGCTTTGGTATATATATATTTAAAAATTTTCTGTAAACCTTTAATTAATAAAAAGTATGTCACATCAAAAATACATATAATTGACATACCCCTCACCTCTTTAAAAACAACAACAACAACTGACCATGAAATCTACTAATTGGTGACAAAGGTAAAAGAGAATACAGTTCCTTAATAACTATAAAATAAAGATCTTTTCAACAGTTTGATTAAAGAAAAAAAAATGAAGAGAGAGAGACTTAACTCAGCAGATTAACCAATTATCAATTGAGAATTTTTGGGTATTTCCTTTGTGTATTTTATTATAATCAAGAGATCATTAGTCAAATAATAATTGAATGGCTCTCTGGTTTAGGTATTGGCCAAATATCTTAAATAAAAATATTAAATCTATTTGGAAACTTAAAAATGTCCAAATTTTATCCAGACATCAAAGTTCAGTATAAGTATTTATAGGCAGAAGTATTATTAACATACACAGTGCAAGATTTTTGCATTTTGTGTTATTGTGGTAGTTTTAATAGACAATATTGGAATATAACTACTGTTATTGATGTTAAAAAAATCACTTGATACCAGCTTACTTGCTGATTTTCAGGAGCAAATTCTATTTTTTTTTATAACCTATTTCCAACACCTATTGTAAACTTCAGTAATCAATAGATATTGTATGGTAGAGCTTAATAAATTTATGTCTAGTAATATCTCATTTATATGTTCAAATTAATTTCTGAATTATGGATTTTGCTAATGAAAACTTTTGGATTAGAATTTAGTACAATCTATATCTTTCAGATCTGGTATTAATTAAACTAAGTGGTGACTTACAGAAGCATTTGAAAATGAATATAAGATTTACCAAATAAAGGTTTAGTACATCATGCAAAATATAGATTAATTAATGCTTTGTTTTATTTCTAAGAATAATATCACAAATCATTTAATGATCAGTGAAAAGCATTGCTGTATGCTTCAATAATATAAAATCAAAATAAATTTGGCATCTAAATAAGTAATAGTTTTGCCATCAGACTATGTAAATCATATAGCACTTCAATTAATAGGTTGTTATAGTAATATAGTTTTCAAAAATAAAATTTAAATGAATAAATTTTTTTTATTACCACATTGTTTTATCCAATAGACTGCACGTAATTTTCTTCTTATATAAATAATCCATTTCTAAATTTTTTGCTTAAATTGAATTTTATATGAGTTGTATTTTTACTTGCATGTTTATCATTGGACCAGGGGTAGAATGTAAAAATATTTTTTACAGATGACAATGTTTATCCAGCATGACAGAGTCAAGAGCCATCTTTTTCATCACATTTTTCATTTTTTTTTTTGCAAATTATATATGCTGAAAATTGTTTAGTAAATCGTATTTACATAAGTAAAGAATTATCTTTATTATATATTTATGTTATTTTTAGTTTTTGTTTAATACTCATCTTTTTTATTTTAGTTTATCTGTTTTTATATATCTTTAAAATGTATTTTCTGAGTAATTAATTATCGTCCTGCTTTATTAATCGCTTGCTACGTTTTTATTTTGTGCATAATAAATAACAGTTATAAATCAAGATTTAATCCGTTGATTATTTATAATTTTCACTTTGTTGTAAGTTGCTCGTTTCGTTACGAATAATATAATCATTTGAAAGGCATGTCTACATTTAATGTCTTTATATTTAAATATATACAAATATATATTTTTTTCATTGCAGAAATATTTTGTTTATGGGTTTAAAAAAAAGAAAGAGTAATCTGTGTTAGTGTATATCTCTCTACTAAATAACGTGCTATAATAAAATTGAGTCAACCTATGATATTTAAACTATTTTTTCAAAAAATGACCGTAATAAATAAGCATTAAAAATGTAATATAACAAAAACTATCAATTATTGTTGATTTTATAATAATAAATAATCAAATGATTTACTGCTCTGGGAGTTTATATGAAACGCGAGCATTAGAAATAAAATACTAGGCTGCCATCCGTGAATTTTTAAGCTCCAGAATCAACAATTCTATCACTGCATTATATCATGCAAAATATTTTATAATAATTAGTAATTGAGACTTAAATATATGTAAATATAAAAATCATCCAAACCTTAAAAATATATATATACATTTGTAATTTATAATTTTTTTAAAAATGAGTTTATAAACAAATACTGTTCGTGTGGAATATGGAAGCTCATATTTTAAAACATGCATACTTTTAGGAATCATCTTGCATATTCTATTTTGAAGATCAACTGGTCTGAAACTGTGAATTTCTAATTGCTGGGAGTTTAATGCATCATAGTTCAGAGTCTATAACTGAAAAAATTTACATTTTTAAAAATACCTCATGATTTACTTGTGATGTAAATGTATCTCGGTGTAATAATATTTCTTGTCTAATTTTATTTTCAGAGTAATTGCTATCATTTTCAATAATGCAGAATAATTTTGTGATTGCACATATTATGTTAAGCCATATAAATTAATTGGCAAATCCCTATTTTTAGCTAGTGCTAAAATAAAGAATTTGCTAAAGTATTTCTTTTATATGAGTATCTTCAAGCTTTCAAAGTTTTAAAATTGACTTTAGAATATCAAAAATTTCTGCATTAAATAATGAGAGAAAATCAAAGCACTAAGACAATTCATTTTTATTGCTATTTCTATCAAGAAACTTGTTTAACATTAGTTTTCAATATAATCTTTCTGGAATGCTACATACTTTTTCAATTTATGTATAACATTTTTTGATTTCACTAAAAAAAATGATTTTTTGTTTGCTTTTTTCTTTACACTTCCAAAAAATTGTTCTAACCTAAATAGTCATAATCATACTTAGTTATGATTTTTTACCTGAATTTTGTGTATTTATATTTTTTCCCAAATAAATATGGTTGCTCAGTGATGATCAATTAAGAGAACAGAATTTCAGATTTAAATACTGCTTGAGTAAAACAAACTGTAGCATATTATGCTTGAAAGTTTGAGAAGTGGCATCAACTTAATAATAGATGTTATGTGATTGTTTATTTACTATATGCTTAATTATTCTGGATGACAAACAAGGTATTCAGCACCAAAATAACAGATTAAGCACATCACTTCCATTTACACGAGTTGATCCAAAACTTTAAGTTCTCACCACTATCACTTGTGATATTATTTTTTAAAAAATACATTTTATTGAATTAAATATAATTTTATTTAATTCTAAATTATAGTGAAATAAAGACAAATTGATATTTAATTAAAATAACTCAAGAAGAACAAATATGATTGCAGTGCCACATAGTATCAGTTTATATAAACATTACTGTATGTAACAAAGTATATTCTTATTCAACATTAGCTTAGAAGCTCACAAAAATTTAATCTTCTGAAAGTAAGTATCTTAGGAGAACTCATCTGGGTTTTTATCTTTTATATCCACACAAAAGAAACATTAAAGTTATGTATGCATAATGGTTACACTCCCCAAGGGGACTATTTCCCTTTCTGAGCCATAATTATTTTCTGAAGTAACAATAAGTCATCCAGTGAATTTTATTACTTGACCAAATAATTTCTTAACTAATTCCACATAGTCCAGGTGAGCAAATGTTATAGAGATATGTGTACTTTTTTATATTGTGTACTTATTCTAATCTCATTCTTAATATAGTTTCATTCTAATATTTTATCTAAAAAGTAATACTTACCTTGAAATTACCAATCACTAAACAAGTAGTTAAAATATTAAAGACATAACAGTACTTTATCTATTGTTTAGAATTGATGTTTTAGTAGTAATTGTCTTAGGATTTTTAATATTTTTTTTCATCCACAAAAGAAAATCCAATAATGAGTTTATTTTTCTATAAGTCAAAGCCTTGTCCGGGAAGCGAATTCGGGCCAGCTGCTTGGAAGGTAGCTATGCTAACCGCTAGGCCACCAACGCTTGACAATAATGAGTTTATTTTTGTAAGCAAAAAAGAAAAAAAGGGGCAAATTTTCTATATTGCAAATACTTTACTTTTCAAAGTCTTTTAATGTTTTTGCTATGCCAGTTCTATAAAATTATTAATATATCAATTATAAATAATTACCAAATATCACAAAATAAATCGGTAAAGTAAAAATAAGATTAAATGTATAACATATTTAAAATAAATAAACACCTAAGTGATAGAATTCAAAAGACAAGTTAGTATTTCAGAAATGATCAACCAACCTATCAATAGTAGGATCAAGTATTTCCAAACACATAATCTTAATGTTAATATTGCAGGTTAAACACTTAATATAAAAGTTTAGAAAATTAAATTCAGGAGAGAGGAGAGAGAGAGAAGGGATTTAAAGTGTTATGAAAACGTAAAAGATCATATCGGTTCACTAAAGAGTCCGAAAATAATCTAAGGTATGTTACAGAGTACACCGATCTTTATTATTATTTTTGAAAGCCTCTAGCTATTATGCATTTGATGATCATTTATAACGCATACAGACTTTATTGATGCATTTATCTTGTAACTAACTAATTTCTATATCAAATATAGTAAATTCACTGAAGACTATTTTTATTTGCTTTTATTTTGCGTAACAGTTTTTAAATTGTAAAGAGTACTTTAATTAAATTTTTTATATAGTTCTAGTATTTTTAAATTCTATTTTAAAAACAAAACAAACAAACATATATAATATTGTTGTACAAGTCATTGTCTATATTGATAGTGATTGAAGGAGTAAAAGCTAGAAATTTTCACGTAGTGATTATAAAAATAAAAAATAAAGGCGATTTCTTGGAAAAAGCTTTTACTTAGACAAAGTGCTCAGTTACCAAAGTACTTTGTGTAAAAGCTAAAATGTTAACAGGAAGTAATCACTGCTTGATGAAAGAATGAACCCTCTCTAGTAAAATGTTCAAAGTTGATTAACTCGGCTCATTCCATTGCTATTTATATACTCAGTCACTTTTTAGAGAAGTGCTTTAATTTTATCAACTATTATGTTAAAAAAAAACAAAGATTTATTTCATATCTTTTTAAAATACTAAGTGATTAAGTGTGTGTGCGTGTGGGGGGATATGTACATCGATGACAGTAGTACATCCTGATTAAAAGAAATCAGTATTGTGTTAATTTAAATACAGTATATAATAATGCAATGTTAGAGTATAGCAAACAAATAATTATATCAATATATCGCGTCTTTTCATGCTTAAGTAGAAATTTCGAACATCAAAATGAATCCATAAAAGAAAAATAATATAATCTTAGTATGATCGATAATAATTCTGTTTGTCTGAAAGTTTTTGATAATGAAAGTATTTTACATATAATTATATGTTAATTATTTCTATCATGTACTTAAATATTTTTAGAAAAATTCAAACAGTTTCAAGTGTTAATAATAAGAGGCAAATTAGTACTTAACATAACAACACTTTGAATGGTATTATAATTTCTTTTTTTTTTTTTTTTAGATATTACTTACCTAACCAATATCTAGCAAAATAATTGATCCAATAACTTTTAGGTTTGCGAATATTAAAATTAAAGTGCTACTCTAACCATTTACGTAATTTTGCTAAAAGATAGGATCAGTAGAAATCTTATGTATTTATCTACAAAGTCCTGATTTCTTCAATTGCTTCTTTTAAGAACAATATTAATAAGTGGTTTTCAAACGTTGGGAATTATCATGTCTATTTAGATTAATGATTTTTTTTTTACCATTATTATATAGACAGAAAACTTTTCTTTCTGAAATACTTCAACACCATATCTAATTGTAGTTCTCCAATGTGTTCTAATTTCAGCTATGATTTTCCAATGGAAACAGTTATCACTGCATTTTTTTAGAATGTCTTTGAGATATTACTTATAAATATAGACAGGATCTACATCTCCTGTCAAAGTCATACTCAAGTTTACCATAAATCATATTTTTAGGAAATCTTCCATTGTTCATTTACTTTGCATGTCCAATCCAATGAAGGTGTGATTTTACACTAATGCACTCAATAATACCACATACAGCAAGCTGAAAACATTTTGATTGTTTTTATAATCTTGTTATTGTATTTTTAAAATTTTGCAAAACATCTTTGGGTCCATGTTTTGCTTTTTTACAATAAATTATGTAAAACAACAGCTATATATTCAGCTAAATTAGCTGTAGTATAGTTATTTCATTGTGATGAAATGCTCTATCTTTTAACCTTGTTAAAAGCAGAATCTCTACTTATAAAACTTCCAAAGTATTTAAACTGATTTACATTCTAAGTTGATAATCATCCAAGCTAACGATTTTTTTTCTGTTAGTGACTGATAAAGAACTCAAGATTTTTGAAAATTAATTAATAGACCAAGATCTTTATAAGTTGTATTCAAAACATTAAGAACATTCTTTAAATCATCTTTTATACTGGCAAAAATAACATGATCAATAGCATTTTGTAAATCCAAGATTCAAAAAGATAAAATTCTTGTCTTTGCTTTTGATTCAAATAAAAATCCCACCATCAAACCTATATTGTACCCTGATCCTTGTTGATTAAATTGTCTATAAACATTTCCAAAGATTATTGTCATAAACATTGAAAATAATGTTGGAGCAAATATACAACCTTGTTTAATATCAGTTATCATTTCAAATATTTAGACTAAGTCAATAAAAACAATATATAAATCACTCATTTATTCTTGACTTTTTTCTTGTATTTGCACATACATATATGTATAAAAATGATCCTAAAAGACACACATTCTTTCTATAATAAAGCAACACAAATAAGACTGACTGATAAGATTGCTCCACTAGGTCACATGTTTACTAATATAATAAAGATCAAATCGTTAGTTATATAAGATTGATTTGCAATAGAACAAGTAGGGCAATAGTTATGAATAAATAAAATTATGTCTTCTGTGCTATTTCCTATGAATTATATGTGAACACACATATATATTGAAGTTGTAAATATCCTATTCATATTTACACTTCATCTAAAGCAAATGGTAGCAGTACTGATATGGGGTTTGAACCCATTCTATGGCTCACATTGCCTATCTCAAGCATTAGGCAGCCTATGATACTAATAATTATCTTGTCATAATTTAATATTATTATATTTTCTTTATCACCATGTACATACGTGTGTGCACATACATGCACATGAAATAATCTTTGTTGTTATATAGTATGTATTTGTATTTATTTAAAAAAATTATCTAATATGTTAGCATTTACCATTATATTTTAAATTATTGTCTGTAAAATTAACCTGTTAATTAATTTCTAATATTTTAGAAATCTATTTATGTTAATTACTAAGCTTGAATATTGCAAATTTAAAAGTAAATTATGAGATGTATAAGTGCTACAATTAGACCAAATAGTTTTGTTAAATTCTTGTACTACTTATTTCATTTTGTGACATTTATATTTATCAGTCTAAAAGAAAATACCTCAAATATGACTTACTTAAAACAATCAATTTTAGTATTATTAATTGTGAGGATCATTAATTATTGTAATTTATAAAGTATAACAAAATTTTAAGAATTCCATGATTAAAGTTTTTTTTTCTTTTGTTACTAATTAAATTCTTTATTAATCTCCAATCAAATTAAATGAGCTACATATTGTGAAGTGAGATTAGGGCTTTCAGGACTCATCAAATTTAATTAATTTTTTTTGCTGTGTTTGGTGTTTTCTTTATATTTTTTTAAAGCCATGGGGAAGTTTGGATTTGCCATCTTAATATGAGCCAACCAATATCAGGAAATCACCATCAACACCAACCACAGAGAACCACCTTGGGAAATTGCAATTAGTAGTTGTCAAAGTTAGATGGATCCTATAGATAATTTTGGAGTTAAATAAATAGCCAAAAAACATTTTAAAAATTATTATTTTAGCTTACTTAGTGAAGAGTACCTGTTCTATTTGAAAGAAAAATTTCCAAAATGGTGGGGTAAAGAAAAATAGATTGCTCATTCCAAATCTGTCGGCAAGTCATCACCATGCTCTGCAAGGTTGTAACATCAAGCCCGGTACTAATGAACTGTATCCAGAAAGTCTAACAAGATGAATACCAGCTTTAATCAACTCTGCTTTGAAGAATGGACCATTTGCCAATTGGTAGTGAGGTAAATGCGTTTAACAAGCCAACGATTTTAAAATGTAACTTTCAATTTCTTTTATTTTAAATCCCAAAGTATAGATTTGTAATGTTTATACAGCTTTAACCGAATATTATCTTTTTCTTTAAATTTTCATTTTCTTTTATGTTCTAAATGCTTCCTTTTATTTATAATGATTAAGTATGATAACTGAAATTCTTTACTTAGAAATTAGATTGTTTGATATTATCTAGTGTGGTATTTCCTATAAACTTTTGTATGTATAATTTAAGCTGCCAACATCTATAAACTTCAATGGACAATTCCCATTGTTAATTATTTCCTATTCAAGTTATAGTGGAAAATCAATGCCCATTCACAAATTAGTGAAAGATAGAAGTCCGTTGAGCTTAATATTTTATTTGATTTTTTTTTAAACAAGTTTTACCTTTTGTTAGTAACATTCTCCGTGTGCTGCTATTGGAGAAGTTAAAGGTATTTAAAGATTATTATAATGCTTGCTTGGATTTTATAATATAATTGGTATGTAAATGGCAATTAAAAGCTACATTTAATTACCAATTAGTTAAATTAATAGTGGTCATCATGTGACCATATTTCATGAATACTGTTAAAATTTATCTCTGCAAATTATTTAGAAACGTATTAGAAAATATCTGATTATTTAACTGAAATAGCCTCAATGTGTATATTATATCTGTATTATAATGGTCGGAATGAATAGGAAGTTGCAGTCTTACTGTATCTGCCATACAGGGCACCACCAGGCTACTGGAACCTGGAAAATTTATATAGCAGGCAGATACATAATTTTATTTTATATTATATTATTATTCCGACCATCAGCCCATGCCACTAGCTCATGGAGATGCAGAGATTTAATATAAGACTTGCTTAAAAGAAATATTTTAATAAAAAAAGATTTCCATAAAATAAATAAATAAGCTACTGCCAGAATTAACACACACAAAAAGATTTATTGATGCATATATATATATATAAAACCAACACCAATCTATCTGATATATCGATGTATTCAATGCAGCATGAATATGACAGCACAATACCATACTGTCAGGAATGCACATCTGAACAGCTTGGTTATAGAGAAGAAATTTGTCTCATCCAGTACAGGAATGTTACATCTGTCTGGCAAGAAGAACAATAAAAAAAGAAAACTCCATAGGAAGGGATTGTGGCCCTATTTGCTATCTTACTATCCCATTCCATAGGCTAAAGGGGTGATCCAAGGAGCAGGGAATACGTCTGCTTCCGATGGTCATTAAGAAATGGGACTTATTTTGCCCAAGTGTGGCATATACATGATCCTGCACGTAGCGGATCTTCATACTACATTTACTAATTACACCAATATATCCAATATATTAACCCAATTTAACCGTGAAACAACTAACCCAAGATTAACCCTCCCTTAAACTAACAAACTTAATGAATCTATATAGCTATCTACACCCAACTTAAATTTAATTACAGTCAAATAATTTAATTAACACATAATAAAAACAAAAAAGAAATGGAAATGATTAATTAAACATAAGCAGAAAAAACTATATTAATAATTGATTTGAATTCTTTAGGTCAGATGAGAGTTCTTATTTCAATTACTCATTGCAAATTTAGAAAAAGTTCCTATTCGATAAGCAAAATAAGTTTATACTTTCCGGATTCTGCAAATTTAGAGGTCCATCTTCATGATTACTTAGTAGATGGTTTGTCCTTTTTTTAAAATGAAGCCACTACTTGCCATTCCTTTTTGTCCATAACTGTCATAGGGAGGCCTCAGCTGGTTGTCAAGAAATTAAATCTATTGCAGATTCCTACATCGTGAAATCTGCAATACAGCTACAGTTCATATATAGCTTAATAGTCAGCCTCTCAGATAACAACCATTTTTAATAATAATATTTTGGCTTTTATATTTTTATTAGCCTCTTATCTTCAAAATTTCGGATTCAATGAGCAAGACATCACTAATCTTAGAGTCTCTTTTTTGGTCCGTGCTGTGGCTTGGTGCTTCCATTGGTCAAGCTAATTCTTTTTATTCTCTTATCTGACCTTTTAAATTATTTTAAGTGCTCCAAGGGCTTGTTTGCTTTTAAACAATTATTTAATTAAAAGAACAATCATTTCCATTTTGAGATTACAGGAATTAATTAATACCTGTTTCCATTTTTATTTGTTACTTAAAAAAAAAAAAAATCTTTAAATCTTTACTTTTTTTTTATTTATTTATAAAAAAGTACGTTCAAATACTTTTTTTTTTTTATTTTAAAAAGAAAAAATACTTTTAAAGATTATTCATCTGTGCGAATTTTAATTTTCAGTTTTTAATAAATTTATTTTTATCTACAAACTTAAGTTTTTATTTTAATTTTAAATTAATGTAATGGCATGTGTGCCCATTACAATATGTATATCTATCAATTTGTTTAATCTCTGTCATATTTTGAGATCTTTTATATGTATACTGCTTGTAAGCTGTTATATCACAAATGACCGCAAATTTTAAATAATATTAAATAAAGCTGTGTTCTATTTAATATATGACTTACTCAATGTTTTTGAAACCATAAAGATTTTAAAATGTGGAAGAAAGCATCTTTCTTAAATCATCACTCTTTGCTACATATTCATTAAAGACCCATTTCTTTTCTTTTGTTGTTATGGACATTCTCTTGCAAAAGAGCCATTTTATTGAATCAGGAATTAGCAAGTTGTAGTCATTAATGACACGACTTTTATCCCTCATAGGCTTTATATTGTTATGGGTGCAATTATTGCTTCTGTATCTTTCTTACTTTGCTTACCTTAAGAAGTTGAAATAAATCAGCCTTAAAGTCTTGATTCACACGTGAAGTCGATGAATTCCCAGCTTGTGGATCTTGGTTTTCCTACCCTATCGAAGCATATCTAGGTCACCTAGTATGTGAATGTCCCTATATGTGAACAAGTTGTTTTAATTAGAGAATTGGCATGTCTTCACTGTATATATTTTTTTCTATTATAGTATAAAACATGTTTGGTTAGAGGATCACATGATTTATACATTATATATATATATGATCTGTATCAGTTAGGCAACGCATAGTTCAAGGATAATAGTGATCACCATCTTTTGTTAGTTATACTGCCTCCATTATTATTATTAAAATAGAATCTTTTACATGGACATCCTGAAATACTCTTTTGAAATTGAACGTCTGTATTCGTTTATCATTAATTATCGATGATTAAGCACATAATTAATCATTATATAAATGAATCATTTTAGGCTCCCACATAAGTTATTAAATTGAAATTCTATACTAACACAACTCTAAATTAATTATGGTATATAATGATATATTTATTATGTTAAATTTAAATGTCAAAGAGGACCAACTCTTATTTGATATTATTTTATTCTTGGCACCTTAATTACAAATGTCTTATAAATCTATTGTATGTACTCAACTGCACACTCAAACATTATATATTTTATGTTTTATATGTTAAACTATGTAATCAATTGTCAGCAATTGCAATCAAACGATCTAAAATCTCAAGTTGTATAAACAAATTTTCTATCATTGTAAAATCTATCATTATATAATTTAATAAATCTCCTTGATTTGATTTAGATTGCCTTTCATTTATGTTGTTCTGACTCTCTAGTATGAATTATTCTATTAATTGAGGTATTATGAATATTGAATTCAACATATATAATTGGTCAGGATTGTCATCATTATTATTAAGACCCAATTTATTAATTGCTACTAAATTAATCCTCAATCATTCACCAGGAATGATTATTATTTGTGTTAATTTCTCATGTGTCTCTTGATATTCTATTACTCAGTCTCCTGCGAACCCTGACCTCAGCTGGGCCAGAATAAAAGAAAGGGGTATTACTGATATCATCAAAAATGTTATGTTATTTATTAGTTGGAAACTTGGGAATTCATGCAAATAGGTAGGAGTCTGTGATTGCCCCTGATTGTGCTTGGTAGGACTCTAGGTACTTTTGCTTAGGTTCTGGGTTTTGTTGAATGGATACCCGCTTTTGACCAGTACAATATATATATATATTGATCTATGTAATTTTGACTATGTATCTTTAAATTGAAGAATAACAATAACATTTAAAACAATTAAAGCTTATTCATTGTTTTTTCCCCCTCATTGCATAGTTGTTGTTTTTTTTATCTCCCTTTACACAAACTACAATTAAAAATAAAATTCATTAAAAAAAAGTATCTCCAGTTGATATTAATAATAGTTTTTTTTTTTTATGTAATTGAATTATAGCTTTCAAAATTTCTTTCTCTCTTTTTCTCTGCAGCAATAGCAGCTCTTTTAGCATATATTTTATAAAATGTCAAAACATTTTTCTCTAAATTTTTCACATTGAAATGCTGTAACTTTTCCCACATGCCTATCAAATATTTTATAATTTTGTTTGAATGTTCAAAGAAACAGATTTACATGCATCTATTTTTTTTTATTTTTTCAAACATATTGTTAGTGTACTTTTAGGAAAACATGTTAATCTTATGACAACTTATAGTGAATTATTTTGAAGTTTAATTTGATAATTTTAGATTTATTGTAATGCAGCAAAGTTTTAAAAGAATTTTCATTAACAAAAAATAAAAATAATCTGACTAAAACAATTAATTTTTAAAAATGATTTTAGTTGCGACAAAACAACATTCAATGCAATTAAATGAAATAAAATTAATCTCAACAAAACAAGAGCTGAGCAAAGTAAAATAAATTAACATTCTTATAGTATGTTTACAATTTTTGATAACGTATATAGTCAAGTAAAATATCGTAGCATTTATGTAATGGCAGTTGGTTTGCCTGCCATTTTTATGCAAATCTGAGATAGCTATTCAATATTATTAAACAAATAGATAATTAGCTAAAAACTCAAATAACGTATAATAATATAAATAGATAGATATTTTTAGCTAGAAGATAAAACATGTATTTGGAAATTGGAAAACCTGATAAATATTACTTTTTCTTTCATTGTTATTCTTTATGAGGAATAGTTGCAGAGGTCTTTGTTCAGAAGTGGGCTATTAAAAAATTGTGTTACCTACCGTACATAAAAACAGCAAAAAAAAAACAACAAAACAAAACATGTAATAAAGCAAAATTATTCTCTCAAACTATAGAAAAAAGAAAATCTATTATATTTTTTATTAGCCAAAAAAGAAATAATATTTTGATAGTCTTAAAAATATTTATTGCCAAAAAAAAAAAAAGGAAAAAAGTGAAGAATTTTGCAAATTTCTATGCTTCAACATTTAAATAATTCAGATAGTTTAATTTTACAATCTAACTAATATTTAAATGCAAATATAATATATATATACTGTAAAAAATAAATATAAATTAAGCAATATTTTAAGTTATTCTTTGTCATTTATGTATTTTATCACTTAGATATATCATTTTAACTTTAGATGTTAAACACACAAATATATTATAACGTAAAATTGAAAAGGAAGACGAAAAATAGAAATTGATGTTCAAGCATATTCATTTCCAAATATTTATAACTTTTAGAATTTGAAAACTGACTTTTTTAAATATATAAGCTGCCACATAGTTGTAGGTATTTTAAACTTTCTCTTTTTTGTTTCTTGGCTTGGAAAGTAATGTTTTTTTGGCAGGAAGAACTTTTCAGAAGGAATTATGAATGGTAGCATGCACATATACTTGGTTTTTTACTCTTACCCATATTAATTTTATTTAAACTCTAATTTTTTTAATCTCTAATCATTTATTACAGAAATATATATATATATTTCAATTATTTATATTATTTAAGTTTCTGATTTGTTGACTAATAGGTTTTTATTTTTATTACAGAAAAATAATTTTTTTTTTTTATTATCAGTGACTTTAATAATAAAATTAAATATGACAATAAATATATTATTATTGCTTATACGTTTAAAAAGTTGTATATTCATATTAAAAATGTATACTTCATGAGTAATAAAATAATAGTTTTTACTTCACTTTTGATTAGTAATTAATTGAGATTGCGCTTTACGCAAAAAAGTGAAGCTTGTCTAAATCTTATTACAAAGTTATATGGCTTAGCGCTTTCAGAGACCTTGAGTCTACATAATCATTGCCTACTTTTAACTGAAGTTTAGCTGTGGTTTATGTAAAATTTTATGCAAATTTTCATTTTCTTATGGTATTTTAAAGTTAAAATAGACAATTTTCTTATTGTAATATTTTAGTTTAAATATTGCAAATGCTCACTATTAGTATAAATAGTTGAATCTACAAAGTAAAAATAAGACATGAAATTCTTTTTCTGATCTTTATAGTTATTAACATTTCTGTCTGCGATTTGCAGCTACAAACATAATTTTTAAAATGTTTTCACTTACACATAGACACACACACACAAATGTCAAAGAGATTAGATCTGGAAATTTTTCAAAAATGCTTTCTCAGTGACTTATCTAATGATCACGAAATTCATGTTAAAATAACTCTACACTGTATTTATATATTGGACTATTTTTATCATCTAATATTAAGTAATGAATGTTTTTTTTTTTTTTTTTTTTAGAAAATATTAACTTTATTTAATTTTTCAAATTACATCCAACTATTAGTAATAGCAGACAGTTTAGTATATACACAGCGCTTCAAGAAATGCTGGCATGACCTTTACAATATCAGCAATGGGAATCAAATCTGGATCGTTAGATTTTTGAACAATGAATTTTAAGCTAATGCTCTAACCAACTGAAGACCTGAAGAAGACAGGAGAATAATATCTCTCAAAATGTTGTGTATATACTAACCTGTGTGCTATTATTAACAGTTGAATATAATTTAAAAAATTAAACAAAATTAAATTTTTTAAAAAGACATTTAATGCTTAATATCAGATGATGGAAGTAGACCATTATATAAATACAACTAAAATACCATCATCACAAACATTCAGGAAAACTCTACACTGCTGTATGATACTGTGAGGATGACTATCTCTTGAGTTTTAAAATCAATAATAAAATTTTTTAAATTTATACATGTTTCATGAAATATAATTTTATATGTATAAGACATTAAAATAGCTTCTATTTCAAACATAATACCAACAATTTACTTCTTCAATAAAATTTATATATGCACAGAATAAATAAATTATTCTAAGTTTAGTATCCATTGAAAATTATATCCACAGTGATAACTTTCATCAAATTATATCTTCTAATTTTTTTTGGTTTTTTTATTTTTCATCAATCTTGTATCTTTCTTTTTTTAACTGGTTCTAACTATACTTTTAATTGTTATGCTTATGACCTTTTGCCTATTGGCATTTTCAAAATCTGTTTAAAAAGTACTCTTTAGATTGCCTTATGATGTTCTTTCTATTATACACAATTTATGATCACTATTCCTTTTTTTAAAAATTATAACTATTTCTAGGCAGTCTTTAATTTTATTATTTTCAACATCATCTTTTTAAATAGCATAGTGATTCTCCACTATTGAATCTGTAATTGAGTAAAATTCTTTTAAAACCATATGGTCAAACAGTTTTTTTCTCTTTATATATAAATTTCTATTTGATAATATTAATATATCTGAAACCATTTTATGTTATATGCACAAACAGATACATTTATATAGATATACATAATATCATCTAATTTTTGATAACATAATCTTACCAGACAGTAAGAGACTATATAATAGGCAACAAATATGCAAAAATAATACAATACTAGACTAGTTTTTGGTTGCAAAACTTTCATAGATGCATAGTTTTCCAATTATCATTATTTTTTTTTTACATTTTTTAATGCTACTAATGATTTGAATTTTCAAATATTCTAACAGTTTGAACTCATGATTACTTGCTTGTTTATTTATATAGACTCAATATTCAGGGAGTAAATATATATTTTAATGATCTCGATTATGAATGAACTTTTATAAGCTTTGATTTTTAGTCAATGTTTGAATATGCTAAAGTGCACACAATATTTTTCTAGTTCACGTTTAATCAGAGTGAATATAAGTAAATAAACCAATGTTTACATTATCCAAAACAATGTGTAATACTTTATTATAATCAAACTCAAAATTGCATTTAAGTCTCAGCTTTATATTCTACAAGTGATAATTACTTATGATTAAATTAATTGGAAATCACAAGAATTACATCTAACTTATTCAAAGTTGTTCATGCATGTTATAAAAAGAATTATATTTATTATGGAATAAAAATATTGTAATATTAATTACATTAATGTAAGATTGAATAGTTATTAAATCATAAGACACATTAAAAATATTTTCGTAAGTTTTTTATCATACTGTGCATATATTAAAATATATTTAATTGAATTAAGCTGCCTTTACATATTGAATTAAAAAAATATTTTTAGTTAAAACAAATTATAAAATTGATGGCAAGAAGTAACTTAGCAGAGGGATTTAAAAGCTTTTACCCGACTGATGAATTAGATTTTAATAAATCATTTCAAATTTTATCTAGGTTTTGAAATGTTTTGAAAGGATTTCAGTGTTCCATATCAATTGCTTTAAATGAGATAAAGTATTATGAAACAATATTGCCACAGTTCTAGAAAAATGATGTCACGTAGAGTGTACACATGTGATGAGGTGATATTAATAGGTCTAGATAAATATGATGTTACCACATAAGGAAAGAGGTCCACTATATTCCTCAAATATATTATTAATGGAAAACATTCACTTGTTTTTGATTCTTGAACAATAAAGAATTGAATTCTATTAAAAATACAATGGCACACCATATCTGTGCCATGTGATTCCAAATCCAATAACAGAGAATATGGATTCATGGATAATCATGTATGTTCTATAATATATTTAACTTCAAAATTTTATATACATATTAAGACACCATTGAAAATAATTAATAAAAATTGTATAACACTGCATATTTTAACATGTATTATATAAACAGGCAAAACTCTCCATACAGTAGTGTAACTCAGTGCAAGCCAAAGTAATCAATGGATGCCAGAAGGTTTGTGCATAAAATCCCTATTTAGTGCTTACTCATCCAATTACTCCAGACTAGTTCCTATCTTGTGGTTTTGTCAGTGAGGAGCCATAGATCTGAGAGCACTGCACCTAGATTTTAGGACCTAATGCAACCCTCCAGAAGCCACCTTTTATCTCTATTTAACTATAAAACTATGAGAACAAAATTGAAAATACAATAATATTTTCAATCCAAGCTCATTACCTTAAATAGTCATATAGGTCTGAATTCAATTCAGTACTCATACATTTTGATGTCTTTGGTTCTTTAATAACCATAGCCACAACTATCCTATTAGGCAGGATTAGTATTAAACCACTAAACATCACATGATCACCATTTCTTATGCTTGTTCATAACTGTTATTAAAACAGGAAAAACTCTATACAGTAGTTCAACTCAAGCTAGAAACTAGTTTGGGGATATTGTATGAGTAGGCACTAGATAGGGATTTTATGCACAAGCCTTCTGGCATCCATTGATTACTCTGGCTTGCACTGAGTGGCACTGCTATATGGAGAGTTTTGCCTGTTTTAATAACAGTTATGAGCAAGCATAAATGGTGATCATGTGATGTATTATATAGATGTATGCATTTGTTTACTATTACAATTATATATAAAAAATTACATATAGAAATTGAGATGTAAACAAAAAGAATTATAAAAAAGTATATTATAAAATGGATTAAAAACACATTATTTATAAGTTCTATGTCCTGAGAATAATACCAGTCAGGCAGGATCAGTAACTTTTAAATAAATCTAAGTACAAGTTATGTGGTAAGAAAATAAATTTATTTAATATCAAGAACAAGATAAGAAAAGAATAAAGAGTAAAAAATGATTAGAAATCTCTCCAATCTACAATATATATTACACCATAATTATATCATTATACAATCTATTAATAGGCTTCTGCAAGTATGTATCAGTTTCTACATATAATCTGTAGATAAATATAATCTTTTGCAGTGTGCTTAATTGAAGAAAGTTATTTATGCATCTATTTGGGTATAACTATAATATATATGTATATGTGTGTGTGTTAGGAAGAGAAATCAATTATAAACTATATCATCATTATGCAGACAATCAGTTGCCATTGTAATATGTGAATCATCCTCACAATTACTATGCTTTCTCACAGTTCATTATACTTCATTTCACCTTATTTGAACACACTTATATGCAAAAGTACATTTAAGCATAACTATTACTTATTTGGATAACTAATATGTTTGGTATTTGCAGATTTTCTAGAGTAGCTTGATAATAATGAGATAATTTATCATGAACTGTCTGCACATTTTTACACAGTAAAATAATAATCTTTATTTGCATTCATATATATGCACAGATAGTTCACTCCTCTCTCCTACTGTAAAAATAATTCTCTTATTTACATATGTAATTCTTTAATTTTGCAGGTTTTCTGCACACATGAGGTCTTCTCAAAAGAAGTCTCTCCTCATCTTCTTGTGAAATTATAACCCTAATTTCTTGCTTCAATAGGTTCAATAGTTTGATCTCTGATTGAATTGTTTGTTACAGTTTGGTCTATATACACAATTTGATTCTCCTTTTTAATAAAAAATCATCATCATTTGCAGACTTAACATTAGTACTATCCGCATCTGATGTCTCATTTTCATAGTGATGTAAATGGCTTATATTTTTTCATTTTCCACTTGTATTAATGTAATTTCCACTTGTATCAATGTAATTTGCTGAGATAAGATTTTCAATATTGCTTCTGGTAACTATTTGTTTTTTTAAGCATCATGTATCCAAATGTTTTCCCAACTTGAAAATTTTCATAATTTATGGAGTTTTTAAAATTTTCACCTGTAATTGGCAATAATTTAGAAATATTAAAATAGAATTGTTTGCAGATTAATAATTTGGCTGGTGTCTTATTAGTAGATGTATATGAAATAAAATGCTGAAAAAACATTGCATCTGATAATGCTTCCATAATATCCTTGTGGCATGTTTTTTTTTCAATATAGTTTTTAATTATAGAACTGCCTTTTCTGCAAGACCATTACATTCAGAATAATATGGAAGAGTAAGTATGTGGCATATTCCCTTACCTGTTGTAAAATCCTTAAATTGTTGAGATGCAAAGTTAGTCCCATTGAAACAATAGTCTCAGGGTAACTATGATTCATAAAGATCTCTCTTCAGCACTCTAATGTTATTCTCAGCACTAGTATTTATGACAATTTTATATTTTATTCAGTGCGAACATGAATAAATCTAAAACTATTAAAAGTATATAATCATTCAATGGTTCTGTGTGGTCCAAATATAGGTGTTTCCATGGGTGAGTTGGTTTAGGCCACAATTTCAGCTTTTTTGGGCAATAAATTAGTGGTTGACTGGGCACTGTATACATTTCTTCACCATTTGTTCAATTTCTTGGCTCAGTTTTGACCACTAGACATATATCTTAGCCAAAGCTTTTATGCAGACAACTCCTGGATGGTCTTGATGAAGCAAGGTAAGCATATGCTTTGAAAGGAAATATCTGTTTTTTAGGTCACTTTTCCATACTCATCTATCTTATTTTCATTTATGTTGTAGTAATGACATCAGTTTTCATGAGTGACATTTCTTTTTTACATCTCTTACTAATTTTTATCCAGTCTTTATAAGATAATAATGATAGACCCACTTCACTGTCTACTTCCATGGTGACTTTCTGCTCAAAAATATTCACATCCATTAGAATATGATTATTTTTAATGTATTTTTAATTCTTACTCTTTCTTCCCCAGATTTATAGTCCAACATTATTTTTGTTTTACTTTCTTATCTTTATTGTGGCAATCAGCAGTTATTTGTTTTATCCTACAAATATTGCATTTTTCACTTCTAAATTTGCAGTTTCTCTTTTAGTGGCCATTTTCCCACAGCAGTCACATGTCAAAACATGTTTTGTACTCCAGTCTGTCAGTATCTGTTTTCTTTACTCTGACTGAGTATGTTATACCCATTTGTTTAGAGTAAAAATTCTGAGAAGCATTACCTAATATAGTTCTTTAGCATGACATTGCATGTTTGTAATTAAAATCAAGCTCACTTAATATTTTTCTAAAATTATTATCTGTCATTCCTTATAAATAGTTCCTGCAATAAACTATCATTTAGTTCAAGATTATAATCATAACCCATTGTCAATTTTCTTAGTGCTATATCATCATCTTAATATTTTTCATGTGGTAATTGTTTTTCATTTTTTAGTCCCAATTATGATCACCCATTTAGTTATCACAGGTATGAAATAAAATTTAGTTTTTCCTTCCACTTCTGATATGATACTTCTTTGGGAGTCATTCAGTTGCAAAGTTGATTTGCTGATTTAAGTATATCTTTCCTCATGAACCACATCAGTGTAACATTTTTATTTTATCTCCTCTGTTTTATTTATGACCATATATATCTTTCAATATGAACTACCTATTCTTCCATGATGCAGCATTATCTATATCAAATTCACAAATGTTGTTACTTAGTGTTACCATTTTTCTTGTGTAAAAATCATTTGATCATGATGATAATAATGATGAATATGTTTTATAGTAAGTAAAACAAGATGTGATTCTAAAAAAAAATATTTTTTAAGAATGTTGATGTGGTTTAGTATGATGATACAGTGATGGACATATAATCTCAAGGTAAATGAAATTAACTTTTACTACTTTAAATGTTAAAAAACTTCCTGAAAATAAACCAGTTAATTATTTATATATTTATTTCTTAATATAATCTCCACTAACATCACATGATTCATTACACTAGCAAACATGATTTTGTTGTAAAATAGAAAGTAGGTTATTTCAATGGAAATTGATATCCTGAGTCTGAAAATGCTGATAATTTCTTCATCTCGTGTCTAGTTGTAGAGAAATTCTACATTTTTGATATCAACAACCATAATATATAATGTTGAGAGATGTTCTCATGCATCTCTTTTTATTTTTAGTTTTTTCCATTGTTTGTGTGTATTGCAGTCATACTAACTGTTATATTGTAATTGAGTTTTTCCTGGTACATTCATTAAAACCCCCTCCAGATAAAAAACGAAAAGATAAGAAGTCAGATCGTCTTTCAAATTACTTGTATAAATAGAAGTATTTTAAATCCTAATCTTATTTTATTTGGTTGGAAAATGTTGGGCTGATATTCCTTTTCAAGATTACCTAACAATTATGCTTAAGAAAATAACCCAACAAGTTTGTATTTATGCATTTTTTACTTTAATTTGTATCTCATGCATAATGCTTTATTGTAAATACAAATATCATATTTACAGTTTTATTCATGACATTGTTATTATAAGTATTTTAAGAACACCATAGCTATTGTATCAGAGATGTGCAGAAAATAGTGTCTTTAAAGTATTTTTGGGAGCACTCGAGCACTTCAAAAACACACAAATTCTATGAAAAGGGGAAAAGATGATTGAGAAATTTTTAATTTACATTTTCTGCAATAAGTGTAATGTAATCTTTCAACTCTTGCACTTTTAAATTTGCTTGCTAAGTTGCTTTGCTTGGTATTATATCATTATTCTCTGCATATGTAATTTTATATTTAAAATACAAACCTAAAGATAAAATTGACAAATTTCTGAAAGAAATATTGTTTTAAAGACATACTTATACCCATAGAAGCCTTTCATAAAATGTAAGACACTTAATATTCACTCTTAATAACATTGTTAAGCATATTCTATCTTATGTTTCATAGTCATGATAATTTTAATGTTTTCTTGGATTTATTCATTTTTTGCTTTATTAAAAAGTAACTTTCCTTTTATATATATATATATGTTACAGGCATCATTTTTCCTTAAATATTTTTGATTATATTCTTAATAAAACCATGTATGGATAACCCTATAATTTTATTTTAAGTACCTCAAGTAATTCAAATGTGCTACTGACACTACTGATTTAAAATATTTATTTAACGCTTTAGTTTTAATGGTTTACACATAAGTAAAAGCAATATACAAACCATCTTATTGTTTAAAAAGCAGCTTTTACTTGTGTTTAATGTGGAGGAAAATAAGAATGCATGTTGCATAATAACATTTATATATATAATATGTTCAATTAATTCTAAGTTGTCGAAAATTTTACTAATAACAAAATAACTTTTAGCATTATTGCCAATTAACCAGAAATGATCTGTCAAAACAAAATACACTTTGAATTCAGCACAGTAAAATTAGTAAAACTAACTTATTTTAGTTTTATCACTGAATAAAGTTTTTATTTGCAAGCTACTCTTATCAGAGCATTCAGTGTTGATATATAAATAGCGATTAACTCAGGACATACTAGAAAAAAAAAACACTATATGTGACTGTGTAAATAAATGACTTTTTAAATGAGAAAATTAATAAGTTATAATTGAAAGAATAGTAATAATAGGAATGACAAGCTTTTCTATATGTTGTAATAGGTGAGAACAAATACAACTTTACCCCAGCATAGGTAGTTTTCACATATTCAGAAACTAAGTGTAGTAACTAGAATGGTGGCAATACTAAAAAAAAAAATACCAAAAACAACAACAACAACAACACAAAAAACAATACTCTAATTTTTGCATTTTGTGTCAGAAAGACTTTTAAAAAAAAGATATTTGGAGAAATGTTTCCTTTTATTGGTATGTTTAGCAAGTCTCCAGTGAAAATAACCTGATGACAAATGCTTTGATTTAGCAAAACAACTATTATTTATGCAATAAAATTTTTAAAACAAAATATATTATATAACATTTCTGTAATGTAATGTTCACTACACCACTATCACAAAGGGTAGGGACTGGTTTCTATTATATATTTATGATTACACCTTTCCACAAAAGTGTTATAAACAGTTAGTGACCAGTCGCTACCTTGCATGAGGGTGGTGTAGTGAAAATTACATTACAGAAATATTATTCGTTAAGTGAATAATCTCTAGTCTAATGAATGTCTAATAAAAATTATTAATACAGTTCCAATATGTGGTTTGTGTCTAAATTGTGAGGGCAGCAAGTTTGACACTTATCAATTAAACTGTAGCACTTGACAATTTATATATATATAATTATAATTAAAATAATATTTTTAATGGTTTACAAACAATTACAAACAATCCTTAAATCTGCAGAAGTTTTCTAACCTGCCTCAACTGCCATTAAATTCAAAAACCAAAAGCAGAAGCAAACGTCATCAATTCAAATTTCATGAATCTCATATTTTAATGTTAGAAGCTTGTCGATTTATTAAATGCATTTTATTCCTGTTTATAAAAATTGCCTCTTTAATTTTTAATAAATCGACAAGCTTCTAACATTAAAATACGAGATACGTGGAATTTGAATTGATGACGTTTGCTTCCACTTTTGGTTTTTGAATTTAATGGCAGTTGAGGCAGGTTAGAAAGTAACTGAAAGTACTTCTGCGGATTTAAGGATTGTTTGTAATTGTTTGTAAACCGTTAAAAATATTATTTCAATTATAATTACAATATTGTTTTTAATTAATGGATATTTTATTTATTTTATATATATAATGAATTACTGATGAATGTTGGTTCAGCATAAAATGTGCATCTTTGAGATCATACATCTTTTGTCATATTTTTATGATTAGGCTCTCCACAAGATATTAAAAGTGGATAAAAAACAATCCCTACCTTTCATGAGAGTGGTGTAGTGAAAATTACATTATAGAAATATTATTTATTAAGTGAATAATCTCTATTCTAATGATTGACTAATAAAAATTGTTAAATGTATATTTATTTTATTGAAAAATAAAAACTGAAAAAAAATTTAAATTATAAATAAAATATTATCATTACAAACACACAAATTCTTAAAAATATGAACTTTAGGCATGAACTTTAAAATGTCAATCCCAGCCATGTGCTCTGAAATAAATGTGAAGATATTTAAAACCAAAAGAAATTCAAGAAATTATAGGCTTTGACAATTTGAATAATTTGTCTTTTGACAATATTATTAACAATAATAGTATGGAATAATTTTAACAATAATAATTTTTACCTGTGGATATAGATAGTCCAGATGGAAGTGGAAAAAACATTTTTTGTATTGCACATTAATTCAAAAGTTGATTTAATTAAAAAAACAATAATTGTTGAATGGACTGAAATATAAATGCTAATATTATTTATCATTGCAGATACCATTTTATATCACACCTCTATCTACCAGAACTTTGTTTTTCCTATAGTAGTTTTACATACGACATTTCAGATTATTAATTCAAACTTTTTAAAAATTGAAATGAAAGTAGGGAAAAACTTTTTATTACTATTTGTGAATTAGCATAGTTATAAAGTGGCCAACTCAAGAATTAAAGATTTTTGGATCAATTTTCAACTAAATCAAGCTAAAAGTATACTTAAATCATTTAAATGAATTAAAATATTCAATTTGCCATTTAAATACTCATTCATAAACATGATCTTTCAAGCATATAGTAGTTTATTTTATATCTGTATTATTTATTTATAAAATTGAATTTTTTAATTTTTTATGCATTTATTACAACATTTCAATTTATTTGTATTTATATTATCATCAAGATGTTATTTACAATCATCATCATCACCAACCATTATCAGTCCACTGCAGGATGAAGGTCTCTCCAAGTTCAATCCATCTTTTCCTATCTTTAGCTTCTCTTCTCCACATCACCCCTGCACACTTTCTTATTTCATCCATCCATCTCACATGTGGTCTCTTTCTGGGTCTTTTACAATCTCTTGGAATCCAGTTTAAAATTTTCATTGTCCATCTATTATCATCTCTTCTAATAATATGTCCAGCCCAACTCCACTTCAGTCTTTTAATTTTTTCAATGAGGTCAGTAACACCTGTTTGCTCTCTTACCCATACATTGCATTTTTGATCCCTTCTTGTTACTCCCAACATGCATCTCTCCATACTTCTTTGAGTGGTCTGAAGTCTCTGTATTGATCTTCTATTAAGTGTCCAAGTCTCAGATCCATAAGTAAGAACTGGAACAACACATTTATTAAAAACCTTCCTTTTCAAACACATAGGCATATTTCCTTTTAGTATCAAGTTATTTCTACCAAAAGCACTCCAACCAAGTTTAATTCTATGATTAATTTCATCCATTATATTTCAATATGTATTAATAATCTGACCAAGGTATTTGTAACTGTTAATTTCTTCTAATTCATCATAATCAATCTTTATTTTCATATTTTGAGAAAATCTATTAAACATTACTTTAGTCTTTTTAACATTTATCTTTAGTCCTACTTTTATCTGATAATTCATACCACATTTCCTGTAGCTCTAAAGCAGTATTTACAAAAACAACTACATCATCTGCAAAATCTAAATGACTTAAATAATCTCCATTTACTTTCACTCCTTTAGCTTCCCATTTTAATCTACAAAATACTTTTTGCAGCACTGCTGTAAAAAGTTTTGGAGATATGGAGTCACCCTGTCTTACACCCTTTTCAATGTTGATTTTCCTACTATCATTATGTAATCTAATTTTTGCTGTTGCATTTTTATAAATATTCTTCAAAATATGACAATATCCTGGATCTACACCTTGATGATCCAATGCTTTAATCACTGAAGAAATGTTTATAGAATCAAATGCCTTTTCATAGACTACAAATCCTAAGCATAATGGCAACTCAATATACATAAATACAAAAGTGTGGTTCAGGTCTCTTACACAGTATGAGATATATATTTTATAATAGGTAACAATAGAAACGTTTGAAGCAATAAATTTCCAAGTACTGCCTATATTAATGCAATATACTCTAGTATTAAATCCCATCGCATTACAATAAAAAATTAATCCACTTAAATTTGTTTTCTAAGTTTTTTATAAGGATTATAGATTAATACAATTATAAAGTAAATATTAAATCAGTTGAGCTTTATTTGAATTGACTTATATTTAAATTTATAAGATAAGTTTATTTCAATTAATTTTAACTAAACATCACATGATCACCATCTCTATACTAGCTGTAAACAAAGGTAAAACTCTCCATACAGTAGTGTCACCTTGTGCCAAACAGAGTAATCAATGGATGCCAGAAGGCTTTTGCATAAAATCCCTATCTAGTGCCTACTCACTGATGATGGCCACAAGCCAGAAACTAGTCTGGGGATATTGGATGAGTAGGCACTAGATAGGGATTTTATGCACAAACCTTCTGGCATCCATTGATTACTCTGTTTGGCACAAGGTGGCACTACTGTATGGAGAGTTTTGCCTTTGTTTACAGTAATTTTAACTAAGTTAAAAACAAACCATCAAATATTACAGTGCTGACAAATGTTTAAAGGTTGGAGTGATAAACTTCCAGGCTTTAAAATAAATGAAAATGAATTTAGAATGATGAATATTAATACTAAGAATGCATTTTTTGTATACAAAATGATAGATATTAATACAAGGAGTGCATATAGATTCATTATTCCAAGCATTATATGTTTATCAGTGCTATACGTTTTTATTATATCTTTGATATTCGGTTTGTTTGTAAATTTACAAACTCTGTCTTGTAAATTTAAATATGAATTAATTCAAATAAAACTGCAGTAACATCTCAGTTGATTTGATATTATTTTTGCAATTATTATTGTTTTGATTCATGATCCATATAAGAGTTTGGAAAACAAAGTGGAATAGATTCATTATTTATTTGTAATATGATGGACTATGATTCATCCAACATTCAGAGATTTATAGCATTAAGAAAACGAAATATATATTTATTATTAAAAAAAAAAAAACTATGAGACTAACTTAAATATAAAAAAGTTAAAACTTTGAAAGTATATTGAAACAAAAAAAAAAAAATCAGTCAATAATAATAGAAATAGACAATACAGAAGCAAAAATCTGCATAGTGTAAAATGAAATTATATATCAGCATTAAGTGGAATAAAAAAAAAGCATAGTTTATAGTATTTAAAAAAAATACCCATTCTGTATTTTCAAAAGTAAATAAAAACACAATTGAGATTAATTTAGGTTTTTTTTTTGTTTAATTTGTAATCTTTTTTGAATGATTGACTTGCATCAAACTATTAATACTTAATAAAGAACATTATTTATTATCACTATTATTTTCAACTATTATTAATTTATTGCAGGATGAAACTTTCTTCTGGTTTAATCCCATTTTTCTGATGAATAACTTCTTTTGTTTTCATATTACTTCAACAAATTTTTCTTATTTATTTCATGTTACATGCAGTCTTTTCTAACTATTTATTTATATGTTTTATTATATGTTTGTTTAAATTTAAAATAATTATTGAAACTATAAATTAAACAACTTTCCAAATAAAGAACTATTGAAAAGTAAACTATGGTCTCCATACCCATAGATATTTCTTTCCCCTACCAATGATGAAAGTCACATTATAATAAAATGTTATTTATTTTATATTCATCAAATCAGATTAACCTAGACCTGTGACCTCTAGTCAATAATAGTAATAAATTATGTACTGCTAATACTAGATGATTAGTAAAGTTCTTACCAATTAATTATTTAAAAAAATTGTAAACTTATCTGTGAACTGAAAAACATTGCAAAGTTTGTTACATCAAGTATCAAGCCTCAAGTTAAGAGAGAGGCAGTATAATTCACTAGCCATTACTGACAAATCTCTCTTTATTAATGGATTGAAAAAATATAAATGTATTTTTGTTGCAACTTGGATTATCATATTTATTTAGATTTAGTCTTGGCATTTTTGTTGATTTGTTGTTGTTTTTTTTGTAAATTTTTTTAAATATCAATTTAAATTTAAAATTCTGTATTAAATAAATTAGTACAAAAATATGATAAAAAATTATTTTGATTACCAATTGCAATAACATAACCAAGTTAACATAGATATATATCAAGATATAAACAATTGCCGTTAATCAGATACAGTGCCTTGTAAAGAGAATATTAAATGCCTGAGATTTTATAAAAGGCATGGATATGTCTTTGGCATTTAAAACAATATTTCTTTTCAGAAATTTGCCAATTTTATTCTTAGATTTACACTTTAAGTTAAAATTATACATGTAGAGAATAATAACATAACATACAAGTGAAACAACTTAGCAAGTAAAGTTAAAAATGCATAGAATTTGTATGTTTTTGAAGCTCTTGGGTGCTTTCGAGAATGCTTTGTAGACACTGTCTTCTGCACATCCCTGATACACTACATATGGCATTTTAAAAATATTTATAACAACAATTTCATAAATAAAAATTAAAATATGGTTTTCATATTCACAATAAAGTATGCTTGAGATACAAATGAAAGTAAAACATGCATAAATGTGAACTTGTTGGGTTATTTTCTTAAATACTACTGTTAGGTAATCTTGGAAAGAAATATCAGCCAACATTTTCCAATCAAATAAGATAGATTAGGATTTAAAATATTTCTGTTTATACAAGTGGTTTGAGGGAAGATCTAACTTTTTATCTACATCCAATCTCACATTGTACTCTTCTTTTTTGTATCTGGAGGAAGTTTGTAATGAATGTACCAGAAAAAACTCAACTACAATATAACAATTAATATAACTGCAATATACACAAAATAATCAATTACACACAAAAAATGGATCAACTAAAGATAAAAGGAGATAGATATGTCAGAATATCTCTCAACATTACATATTATGGATGTTGATGCCAAAAAAATAGAATTGCTCCACAACTAACATGAGATAAAGAAATTTATCATCAGTTTCAGATTCAGGGTATCAATTTCGATTAAAATAACTTATTTTCTATGTTTCTGCAAAATCACGTTGGCTAGTGTAATAAATCATGTGATGTTAGTGGAGATTATATTGACAAATAAATATATAAATAATTAACTAGTTTATTTTCATGAAATTTTTAATATTTGAAGTAATAAAAGCTGACTTCATTTGCATTGAGATTCTAGGTCCATCACTCTACCATTATACTCAACCATATATGACATTCTTGAAAAATAAGTTATTTTTTAGACTCCCATCTTGTTTTACATTTTATAACTATTAACAATCTATTTACTATAAAAATATTCATTATTATCATCATGAGCCAATGATTTTTGCTCAGTTGTTCATAAAACTTTGAATACTGAAAGGAATAGAGCTGGTCATAATTCATGGACTTTGAACTTCTGAGTTTGTTATTATTCTATTACTGGACCAAATAACACAGAACAATCTATTTGATGACTTTCATTTTCTAAATGCCTTATTAATTATGTATAAAAATTAATCAATTATTTTCAAGTTTTTTTAGTTTCTCATCAGCATATTCCTCATTGATTTCACCATATTGGAACCATCAACCAATACAAAAATTCAGACTAGTTTTCATCACTATGTGCGCATTACATTAATTATTTTTTCTCATCAGATAAGTTAGGGAGATCAAACACTGAATTTCCATGCTTGTATTAACTGCTCAATAATTTTCAATATACTATCATACAAAATAATCACTGATTTCTATCTATTTTTCTTTTGCTTCAAAATGTCATAAAATGACATGTGGTCTGATTTTTACATACAAATGTAATTTAACAACAACAATAATATTAATAACATCAAAAACAATAATAATAAATTAAAAAATAGTGCTACACAGTTGAAATAAGAGGCTACTAATTAAACATAAAACAAACTGTTAGATAAATAGGTATAGAACAAGAACTAAAAAAATGTAGTAATCTCAAATTTCTGATAAAATATGTAGGAAGTGGATAATGATATGAATCAATGGCAAAAACTTAATACCAGTGCCTGACTAAAAGCATTTTCTAGTTATTTTGTAAGATAAGATATTGAATCATCAAGAGTATCAATTTCTGATATAAACAATCTTATTTCTTTGATTCTTTCTCGTTTTAATCTTTCTATTTTCAATGATTGAAGCTAGGATATGATCCAGATTCTGTTATGATAAACCTTTCATGCTACCAATTATCTTTCTGTATGACACTGGTATTCTGAGTCAAGGCAAATGCAATTACTATCTTCTAATTAAAATCACATTATTTTAATCTCTTTTTTTCTTTATATACAGTATTGTTAAATTAAATACAATTTAATGAATTCTTAAAATATTTCCTAAAAACAGTAATATATATATATATATTACTGTTTTTAGGATATATTTTTTTTTACATATACCCATTAAACAATATTCAATAATATTAAAAAAAGTAGAAATAATAAATATAAAACTTTTACCTCTTAAATATCATTATTGAAATAACTATCATTACCAATTCTTAATCTCATTAATGTCTTATTTTCTTTTTTAAAATGAAAATAAAAAGAATATCAAATAATCAGAAGTAATAACATAACAATAAATGGATTTAAAATTTCAAAAATAAAAAAAAATATTAAGCATTTTTGAATTCTTATTAAATATTGGTTAATATGGAGCTATCTAAATCTCTGTTTCATTACTATCCAATTCAATATGATAATCAGTGGTATCTTATAAGTGTATAACAAAATCTGTTAGAGATTTATGACAAATAAAACATTGAGATAAGGGTATTCCCCTAAATTCTTTGTTTTGAAATGATTCTTGAAATTGTAAAGCAGAAATAGCATTCTTATGAGATTTAGATTCTCTTCAAATCATTGAGATAGCACATGGCATATAATTTGAATGATTTAGTTATCCTGTAAGTAGGCATGCACATGTCACTTAATACATATGATAAACTAATTATTGTCTTGCTTAGTCACTTTCCACCTGAAATAAAATTTTTGGCAGTTTTTTTACTAAATAGTGTAAATTTACATTTAAAAATTAATTCTCACATACATAACAAAAGAATTGAAACAATTAAGGTAGTTCCATGATAAGGATAAGAATCTAAATGAACAAATAATACTTAAGAAAGAAATAGCACACATTAACTGTTAATATTGTTACACACATAAGTAGACTAACACAAAGATTATCTTAATACAAAACTAGAATAAGTTTAAATATGTTTCAGTCTGAACAATTTACTGCTGACCAAATTTATTCTGTCAAAATTATTAGATATTTCTCTATCTCCCTCTCCCTCTCTCTGTCTCTCTCTCTGTGTGTCTCTCTGTCTCTGAAACAGTTATTATTTTATTAGTTTTATGATAAATGATGAAAATACAGACACAGTATTACAAAAAAAGCAAAGTCAGATTTGAAAACTTAATTTTTTTAAAAATTTCTTATTAAAAAATAGACAGAACATAAATCAAAAATCATTAGACAAAATTTTATTGTAATTTTATGGTACTGATATATTAGACCTGCAACATGTAATAGACTTGCAGCACCTTTTCATATTCATATCAATCCACTGACAACTTTCTAATTTTTTGATCTGACCAAAATAATGTGTACACTTGGAACTTCTACAACTTAAAATGATAAATTTGTCAAAAGGTCCATGTGTATATGATATTTTTGCAAGATTTACAAAGTTATCTGCAGCCTGAATACATATGTAAAAAGGTGCTGCAGGTCTAATATATGTTGCAGGCCTAATACTAAAACAATTACTAAATTATAAAAAAAATACTCTAAAATATTACCAAAAAACCAATGTTGTATCCTGTGTTACTATCTTAGCAGCATATATGTATGTGTATGCATATGTATTGTAGCTCAAATCACTCAGGAGTGAAGCTCTGTTTGTGTCTGGGCACTATTTTCCATACAGATCAATTGTAGTTTTCCAATTTAAAAATAAACATCATGAGTTTCACAATTATAAATTAAAGTTAAAAAAATGTACTTTTTAACATTAATTCATAATTGTGAAGCTCACAATGTTTATTTTTAAATTGGAAAAATATTATTGATCTGTACGGATAATGGTGCATGAACACAGGCAGAGCTTCACTCCTGGGCAACCTGAGCTACAACATATACCCATATATATACATGCTGCTAAGATAGTAACACAGGATACAACATTAGAATAAATAAATAATAAAATTAACATGATGTGGAATATTAATTTCTAACAATATACTAAAAAATATGAATTTCACTCCAAAATACAGACAAAACAATTACTAAATTGCAAAAATAGTCTAAAATATCATTTAAAAACTTAAAATATACACATACGGTTCTTACTGTAATATATAACAGGAATTGTCAAAATGAAACAACCAATTTGCCAGTTCTACTTTATTTTAAGTGGATACATTTTTTTCCAAAATGGAGATTAAAAGTAAAATTTTTATTTTTCCCAAAATGCACACTTACTTAACTTGTTGTGGTTCACACAAAAATGATTGTAACTGGCTGTTAGTAATTCAGCACTTTAATAGCTCCTCCAACAGTCAGAATATACCCTAAAATATTACAAAAAAATGTAAAATATATATGTACAGTACTTACTGTGTAATATAACAGAAATTGTCATGATGAAACAATCAAATTGCCAGTTTTACTTTATTTTAAGTGAATAATTTTTTTTCCCCAAAGCAAGTCTAAAAGTGAAATTTTTTCCCAATTTACTAAACACGTGATTGTATTTGTAGTTCACATGAAACTGATTGTAATTGGCACTTCATAATTCAGCACTTTTATAGGCCTTCCAACAGTCAGAATAAATCATCGATCCCTCTTCCACATTTGGTTTGACAGCTTTCATAAGAATTGTTGCTGTTCTATCATTAATTGTCATGATAAAACACTTGCCATCACTTCATAATTCAGTACTTTTATAGATCTTCCAACAGTCGGAATAAATCGTTGATACCTCTTTCACATTTTGTTTGAGAGCTTCCATAAGAATTACCAATTTTCTATCATTAATTGTTATGATAAAACACTCATTGGCACTTGGTAATTCAACCCTTTTATAGGCCTTTTAACAGTCAGAATAAATTCCTTTTCCACATTTTGTCCAGCTTGGTTTTAAAAAGTCTGTTGTCATTTTTGTTATGGTTTCCAATTTTGTTTTCTTGAAAATATAAAACGTCATTCATTTCAGTAGCAGATAAAAAAATCTTTGAATCGAAACTATGAATAGAAATTAAAGTAAAAATCATTGAATCAAAAGTAGAATACAAATGAAGTAAAAAAATGTTTAAAAATGCAATTGACAACACTGAACATCTTGTCGGAATCAAATCTAGACAATAACTGAGAGTGTAAAATTATCAAAAAAAAAAAAACCCACGTTATTGAACGAGATTGGATCAGCTCGCAGGGTTTATTTGATGTGATCGCAAAGATTTACATTTATCACAGATGTGAAAACGTGCACTATCTCCTCTATGTTGCAGGACTAATACATAAAAATTAATTGATCACTGCTTGTTTATCAAAACAACAAAAAGTTAAATTAGTGCTTGTTTTAAACTATTTTCTTCTCTCTTATTTATATTAATAATGTGCTCATATACCCTATATATTACATATATAAACACAGGTATATAATAAGCCTGTGTGTTTCAGTTATTAATAGTGAGGACATTAAAAGAGAGAATTTAAATCATGCATAGAAAAAAGAGAAAAAATCATTCAAAGAAAAAAGAGAAAAAAATCATTCAAGATTAGAGATTCGGACTTTTTTTTTGCCTTATTACAGATATGCAGATTTGAATACACACACAAATAAATTGAAATTAATTTAGGTATGATATATCTAAGTATATAAAAACATTATGTACAAGTCTATTTAGTTTTCTACCATTCAGGATTTATGATTTTTAAGATTGAGTAAAAATGTTATAATAATTCACAACGCACTTCTTATCTCTTTATATTAAATATCTCCTATTTCTAAAATATCCATACGCAACGAAAAACTAAAAATAAATATTAAATAATTATACACCTTATATTGGCTTGCGTCATTTAGTGAAATAATAGAATAATGGATTCTGGCCTCAAGGTTTATAGATAACAACTCCAGTTTTGTCACTTCTGGTGCTCGAACTTCTTATAAAATGTGTAATATCATTCTCCTTTTCTTAAATGTTAATATCTATAATATTGAATATATATTTACAAAGTTATTTGGTATTTTAAATATCAGTATAAATATAAACAATGAGGATTGCCAATTCCTCAACAAGCTTTGTGGTAAATGCTTAGCCAGAGACAGCACTTAAAATATCTCTGTCAGGAAACCCCCCCCCCCCCAAACCCTGAACATGGTTTCGTGCTTGGCTTTGGGTTGGTATTTTTAGATCTAGTGTCTGAACGTACCCTGGCACCTCTCTGAGGAGTGCCAAAGCATGAAACCATGGTCAGGGGTTTGGGGGGGGGGCTTCCTGACAGAGATATTTTAAGTGCTGTCTCTGGCTAAGCATTTATCACAAAGCTTGTTGAAGAGTTGGCAATCCTCATTGTTTATAACTTACAAGCTTAAGAGAATAGGTCATGTGATCTATGACTCTTATTTTGACTATTCAGTATAAATATATTTGAAATACATGATTATTGTTACATGATAGCATCTTTATTAATAGTAATCAAAAGGTAAATAAATAAAATAAACATTTGCTGATTAGTTTTTTTCTACTTTCTTAAATGTAAATTTTGAATGCAACTATTAATTTTATTATCTTAATATTGTTACACTACTATAATCTAAAAATTAAATATTTATTGATTAACTTTTCGCTCTTCCATTTTTTTTTTTTGCGTAAAATATCATATTATTTAATGATTTCTGTAAGATTTTGTTATTAAATTTAATCTTTTTTTTAAAAAAAAAAACAACCTACATAAATCTTTTTTAAAGTTGCAGATAGAATGCCACTATCATAAAAAAAGAATTTTGAAGATGATCTGAAAAATTAACTGGCTATATATATATTAGAAGTTAGTTACATAACTTTTGTGGTTAACTGACACCACTTAAAGGTCCCTTTACATATGGAATCCAGAAGAGAACTTGTAATAATATGAGGGTTTTTTTTTCATTATATAAGAAAAATAAAATTTGTATGTAGAACAGATTGATTTTAAATAAACATATATTATTTATTTTAGACGGTTTTTACAGGTTATTTGTTCCGACGATTACTCATCGTTTTGTAATGAGTATAAAATAGTAAAATTTTACAATCCGCTTTATTTACGTAAACACTGAGATATGTTTAATTTAAAGTTTACTATATTATAACTGTATATTACATAATTATAATAAAAACAAAAATTTTATGAATAACTCTATTTTTGCATTTTGTTTTTGGAACTACTTTGTTTTTCTCAGAAATTATGAACAGTACTTGCAATTTTGATAAACAACGTAAATCCGATTATAGTTGATCAAGAACTAGTTAAATATATAATTGCGTAGTTTATTTTCAATCCATACTTACTATTTAAAAAGCAATTAGTAATTATGCAAAGACAAATATAAAGTATTTTTAAAATTAGTGAATTTAATAATTTACTTTGTATGATAAATAATTAAAAAGTTTAATAAAAGTGAATGAAAATAAATACTTTTTAAATTT